>JABTTQ020000750.1:29-170079 GCA_016081115.2 Rehmannia glutinosa
TAATATATTTTTAGCTAATCTTTTGGCTTGTCTTTAGCCGAATTTCGAATTATTGGAAAACTCAATTTGCCCTTAGTCAGATTCATTGCACAAAACACATATATATGTGACTCGTGAGGATTCTGATGCTTCGACTCGCTTAGTAGTGCGATAGCTAAACATCCAGTCTCGCGTATTATAACAAAATTGCGGTTTGAGTCCTCTAGCTTTGGGGATGTTCACTGATTTTAGTTCCTCTTTTAAAGAGGATTGCGGTTTTAGTCACCAAACAATTTGCCACTATGTGAGAAATAGCATTTTGGTCTTTTATCTTTCTAACGGTAATAATTTTAGTCTATAACTTTTGAGTATTAATAATTTTAGTCAGCAACATCACATAGCTAATTTATCGGATAAAACTTGGTTTATAGAATAAAAATTTATTTTGACTTTACTGTTATTTGTTCGTGGCGTTGTTCGCAACCTCTCTTGAATCCCGGTCTACGGTCGAGGTTTTAAATGGATGAGTAATGGAGTTTCGACTTATAACTCCCGATAGGGCATATACGCAAAATTCTCGCAATTAAATAATGCGATTTGGTTCGCGAGTCGTATCACGACCAACATGTTTTAGTAAAATTAATAAATCCCTTAAAATTCATACCTTCGTTGGCCAAAGGCTTGACTACCGAAATGAGAAGATGGCAACACCACCCTGATCGAAAAATTATTGCCTAGATCGTTTGATAAACGATTCTGTTCAAGCTTCAACTTGACGGGGAAGATGATTTACGAGTTATCCGACTCACCCGGCAAGCTGCTCGGCATGGACTTGGTTCATTTCTTACTCGAGCGTATAAACTAATTCTTAACGGGATGAGTTAATAAAACATTATGAATAAATTGAAGCGGAAAACCACTTTTTTATTATAAGAAAACTAAGGAAAATGTTTAATGTCTCCCGAGCAACTTCCTTCAACTCATGCTATTTATAGAGATAAGTCCCAGGATTTTAAGGCGAACTTCAAATCTTGTTGGAATGTAAAGGCGTCATTGCTTGATGGATGTTCCATCACTATTGTTAATTACAAAAATATAATAAATATAATAAAAGTTCTTAATAAATCTAAGCTCACGATACCATTTTGTGCAAAACAACAGTGATCGAATAAGTTATTGATGTATATAAGGGTATTCTTGGTATTTGAAAATATTAAATAAACCCGGGGGACCAATTTGCAACAACTTGGAAACTTACGGGACCGAAATTGCTTAGGTATGAAACATATAGGACCAATTTTGTAAAACTTTCAAACTTACGAGGTTCGATTTTGCAAACTCGATACATATATGACTTGAAATTACCAACCGCTTTATAGTTATAGGACCATTTTGCAATTTTCACTAGAACGATGTGATTATAACGATTATTTTGTTTTTATAAAAAGCTTTGAATTCACATAACTTTTCCCCGTTTTAAATCCGTTTGCATATATAATATATCAAATTAATTCTCTTTTCGATATATATCTATAATTCAACAACCATATTGCATATTTAAAAATGATAAATCTGATTCGATTTTAAAAAAGTTTGAAAGAAAGAGTAAGTGGATACATAGAGATAAGTGAAAGAGAGAGAAATAATCGAATATCAAACAAACGTCTTTAGAAGGGTATGAACACCATTTTTGAAAATTTAGAAAAGATGTCTCTGAAAGATGACTATTTTCATCTTTATATTTTATAAGTAATATTTTGTACCATTTTCATAAAAATACCACTATGAATTAATAATTAGTGGGTTTTAGCTTTTAGGCCAATTAAAAATATTTTTAGCCATCTTTTTCAAACACATCTTTTTAGTCATTTTGGGGTGTGAAATTCCAAACTTCCCTTTAGTAGTTCAAAAGCCCTTTTCAAGTCCCTAACATTCAACCACACGATGCATTTCGAAAAAAATACATTGGCCAGAGCCAAAACTTTCAAAGCGGCGACATTGATGGCGAAGAAGATAGTGAAGCTGCGTCGACCTCAACCCATTTTCTTTGTATAATTTCATGGATTTTTGTTGATTTAGATTATTTATACTTATTTTGGTTACGATTTGTTGTAGGTTTGTAGAAAATCTAGGGTTTAGATGAGATAGTTAGTTTTGTGAAGCTTGGATGTTGTTAATGGCGTAAAGGTAGAAGAAGATGGTGGGTAACTCGATTTGAGTTACATGTAACTTCGAAATCAAGTTACATATAACTCAAAATCGACACATCTTTAAAGATTAAAAATCGCGAGTGTTTGATGGGCGAAGAAGATGATGGGTAACTTCGATTTGAGTTACATGAGCTTGATGTAACCGAAATCGGGTTACCCATCATCTTCAAAGATTAAAAATTGAGTGTTAGAAAAAATGGCAAAGTATTGTAGCTCGAGTTGGTGTAACTTCGACAACTTTATGTGATGTTGTAGTGTCGATTCGTAACTCATTCTTTGCTTTGATGTCCTTAGCTTCGATTTAGTGTAACTTCGATCTTTATGAGATTATTTTTGTTTTTCTCCAAAAACTTTGGATTGAAATAATTTTTCGTTTTAAATTCGTTTTGCATATATAATATATCAAATTAATCCTTTTTCGATATCTATAATTCAACACCCACATTGCATATTTAAAAGCGAAAAATATAGATTAGATTTTTAAAAAACAAAACTTGAAAGAAAGAGTAAGAGGGGATACATAGAGATAGGTGAAAAGAGAGGTATATCATATATGACCATTAATATCTTAAAGGATATGAATGTCATTTCACACCCAAAATGGCTAAAAAAATGTGTTTGAAAAAAGTTGGCTATTTTTAATCTTTATAATTGGAAATGGCTATTTTGTACCATTTTCACATTAATAATGAATTTAAAAACAACGGTCGAATCTATAATCAAATCAAATCCCAATTCGGATATTAGTTTTGTTTGACGTACGTTTTTCGAATATGTCAAATATGTTGTGTCGAGTTAAGCTAGGATAAATTAGTAGGTCAATACTTTTCTTTACAAATATATTGATATTAATATTAATATTTATATTCATTTTTTAGTATAAATAATGGGGATAGATGACACATGAATCAGTTTCTGTTGAGTCGAGAAAAAGTGAAGAGAAAATCGATTGATGAGTCGAGAAAGGAAGAAAAGAGTAGTGTTGGGTTGGGCGAGCTCTGGGCTCAGCGGGGCTGAGTTGGAAGAAGAATGGGCCAGGGTTTGAAGTAGGAAAAGGACATAAATACCCGTTTTCATCGATCCTGCCATGATATCCGTTTTATGGCGATTTTGGATAAAAATACCCATTTACATTTGATTTTTGACAAAAATACCCACTTTAGCTGATTTTTGACAAAAATACCAATTTCCGTGATTTTTCGTTGGTTTTCTTTTTGTTTTTCTTTGTTTCAAACATGTTTGTTGTTATTTGTTGTTTTTCATACCATTTCATTTATGTTTTTATATAGTTCATAGCCAATTTTTCATTGTATTCCGGTTGTTTGGTGAAAATCGAGTTGTGGTATGCGCGATGTGGACAATGGAAGAAAATAAAGTATACCAGCTTTGAGATAACAAGAATACTAATTCGATGGTGCACATTCGGCATACTAAAAGAAATCCTGGAACAACAAATTGATTTAGAAAATTTGAGCTTACTTGTCCATCTACGATAAATGGACACGACTCGACAACTCCAGGACAAAAATACTTTGTATTGACTTCAACATCGTAAATTATTGAATGCATCAACTATAGCGGTGAAAGACCCTCTGTAACAAGCTTTGCTACGATGCGTGAGATCTTTAGTTCGAATTACGCATGCGGACTTACATTGACAATTCTCTAAAACTACTAGTAAAATTACATTTGGCATGCTCGGCTCTGCGATTCTCGATGCATATGATCTTAATCATGTTAGGGAGTATCTTCCTGTCCCCCAAAATGTTGCTCATTAATTAGGATGGAACTTCCACTTTTTGAATCACTTATTTTGATCGAATTAAATGATAAACATCTCCGCGTCATCTTTTTTCTCGATCCTCTCGGGGATTGCCTCATGTAGTTTCTCTTACTATTCTTTTGAGATGCAGCATGCTTTGAAGCTAAGATATCATTCTCTTTCTACTTTTACATTTCTTATTTCAAAGATCTGTTGCTTACTCGAATAAAGGTTACAAATCAATGTAATCATATTTGGATGAATTAAAACTTATTTCTTATGTAAATGAAGCTGTAAAAAGATATCACATGAACTAAAAATTTGAAGAATATATGGGGAAAAACTTCTTATTTCTCTAAATTTAAAAGCGATTTACTATAAACTTTTTATCCAATCACTGTTTCACAATTGTTTTCTTACATGTTTCAGCGATTACATCATCATTAAGATTTACGTAACAACAATTCTCTAAAATCATTAGGAAGTGGGTAGAAACTCGATATCGTTGTCATCATCATCACCATTTTTGCGATTCAACTTAGCATGATTGTGGCGATTCTTGAGTCTTGCATTGTTCATTCTCTATCTTGAGCAAGCTTCCGCGTCCGTAACGCCCTAACAACGACATAACAAGCAACAAAAAATCCCACATTCACTACAAAAAAAAAAAAATACGATCTTGAAACAAATATATGGAAAATACATAAAAAAAAATAAAATAAAAGAAAAACAACTTGAGCTTGACATCAAAACAAAGCGAAAAACTTGAATTCTAGAAATAATAAAAAAAGCGAGAAAAGTTGGTTCACTTATCAATAGTAATTAAACCTCTTCCCGCCCACCACCACAGGACCACGTTCAAATTCAAATCAAGACCACTTTTTCATGTCCCACCAACACTCTCCCTGATTCATCCTTACTCCTTCGAGGCTTATAAAGGCTGCATGGTGAAAGCTACTTGTGTAAGGAGCAAAGCGGCTGTCGCCCGAAGTCGTGGCTCAAGTGTTTGGCGTAATCTCGGACGGGACAAAACGGCGACATCGCGGGTGGTGAACAATTCTTTGGCTAATTCGGCTGCTCACCACCCGAGCTCATTACGTGCAGCGGATCGTGAGTGGGCCGTGTTATACGCCGGGGGAAGGCTATGTTTATGTGAGGAAGTTCGGCGGAGGAGCCCCTTGAGGCATGAGATGGAGTGGCTTATAAGCCGTCTGCCCGTGGCATTTTGGAGTGCGCTGGCCTTGATTTTTAGCTTAAGCCGTCTTGCGTGACGATATGTAATAGAGGAAGAAGAAGACAATGGTTGCATAGATGGAAGAAGTGAAATATTCCATTGGTTAGGTATTATTTGGATTCATGGAAATGTAAGAGATTGAAGGAGGGTAAAAGCGAAAAGAAAAGTAATGAGGTGGGTATATTTGTGAAGTCGAGGGCCAGGGTTGGATAGATTTGTGATAGGTGGGTATTTTTATCTTTTTTTAAAAATCGGATATTCATGTAATTTCCTCTTTGAGGTATTGTTATTTCTTCGGATTAAGCAACTTAACGACAATCTTAAAACTAAAAGAAAACTAACAACTTTTTTCTTTTTTTTTGAGGAAGAAAACTACAACTTTAGTTTAGGTACAAGGATAAAGATGTTAAGGTGCAACATAATTATTTATTAAAGTGATTTTTTTTTGCAGGTCGTTCAATTATAAAAACTGAAAAACTTACTTGGAATGAATGCGTGATCCATGTACATGTAAGTGCGATGGCAATGGGGCGGGGTGGCGGGTATCTCAAGCCCGAGACCCGTCCCGATGACATGGTCAGCGCCGTGTTGATTTTTTAATTTTTATCATATTTTATATTATTAATATTTTTTTAATTTTATATTTTGTATTATAAATACATATTGTTTATAAAATTCGTCATTATATATAATAAATATAATATTTAATACAAAAAATATATTATTTTATATAATATACATATAAAATAACATTAAATATATTAAAAATAAAAAAATAACACGGGACAGTACCCGTAGCGGAGATGATCAGACCCTTTGCCGCCACAGGTCACGGGGCGGGCGGCTAACGGGACAAGTGGGTACCCATCGGTAAGCGAGTCATTTTGCCATCATATGTGAAATATTTGTTGTATATCATTTGAGGCACAAAATTATTTGATGAGGGATGTGATCGTATTCATTTCTTTAAATATTCAATTATTCATTTAAATTATTTTAATTAATTATTATTCGATGAAAATAATGTTTAGAACATAATGTTGGGCAAGTCGATAGAAAAGGTCGGCTCTATTAATGGTGTCGAGCCCATGAGACTGACTCGTAACCATGATTCAAAGGCCGTTATATTAGGCCCTGGAGCGTAAATCATTCACGGACTCATGCAACCCGTATTCATAGGTATAAATAACATCACAATTATTATTGGAAAGTACAATTAGCGCTTACTTTCTTGCAGCTCTTGATTATTCTCTCTGAACTATTCTGCCTTAAGCATCAGTGGATTTCCCGTGATCGTGATCTGAGCCACTTCTAACATTATTTCAGTATTGCAATTCCAATGATTCCGTCATGCCCAGGAGTCAAATACCTTAGCTCGAAATTCAAATTACCATAATTCGGGGTGGTTGCCTTTTAGCAACATCATATCTATAGATATATCAAACATATTCGTAGCCGTGCATAATTTTCTTATGTAGAAATGTCAACAATTCTAGAGCATTTTTAACCAAATATACAAAATTTGAAAATATATTTAACGTAAACATGTGCAATGTGACATTCATATTCCTCTTTTTATTTTTTTATTTTTTTTGAAATCAACTATATCGACAATTATAATATTAAATTATAATGTAAAAATGATTACGAACCAATTACATGACTATAGAAGGAAAAGAAAAACACCCGTAGTGCCATGGCGTCACACTGCGGGTACTAATTATTAATTAATTTCATTAAAATATTGCATTTTTAGATTTGAATTACGACCTATGAAAACTCAACGACTAACTTAACGGTTTATAATGCCAAATTATAGTTTTAAAGTTGATCGAATATTAGTGCACACCTAGTCACCTATAAAAATAAAGCCTCGTTACTAAGGTATGCAAACTGTATATTGCGATACCATGAATGATGAATGCATACTCTAATTCTTTTGAGAGAAAAATAATGATGTGCATGTGATCCATACATGGAGTCAATGTCTATTTATACGATGTTTGACCTCTATATACTGTCTCTCTTTTGGAAAAGAACTCTCTTATGATTGATTGAGGTTTTAATCAAATTGTAGTCAATTATTAGGAGACCTTTTTTTTTTTTTTGAGAATGAAAGCCAATATTAAGCAGAAAACGAAGGAATCTCCCCATAACCAAGTCCGAATGTGGAGGGGATGACTCCCCAAAACAGACTCATTTCGACCAAAGAGAAAGCATGACGCGCTAGATGGTGGCGACACAGTTGCCTGACCTTCTAACCCAACTGAACGAAAATGAGGAAAAACTAGACAACAAAGACTTAATATCATCAATGATGTTCTAGGTAAGGAGAAATCCGTTGAATTCCTTGATAACGCATGGAAGATATTGATTATCCATCTCGATTATCACACTTGGTATCCTTTGTCAATTGCAATGCGAACACCGTCGGCATGCCATGGCTTCGGCAATGTCGACTTACTTAGAATTTGAACTAAACTTGCAAAACGACTCTCGAACCATTCTGCATGGTCTCGAAGCACCACTCAAACCCTGTCCCCTTCCGGTGCGATTGAAGCATCCGGAATTAATTTTAATGAATTCGATAGTTGGCGGTTCCCATTTTTGCGTCGATCTTTTTGCTTGTCATTGCTTGGCCAGAATTTGTTGCCTGAACTCATGGAGCGTTTGAATTGCTGTTTCAATACACTTGGAATGTGTAATAGATTTCCCTTGAAAGTTTTGTTGATTCGACCATACCAAATACTCCCAAAGTAACATGACAAACAAACAATGTGAATCAGGATCTATATTATCCGCTACCCATTCAATCAATCCGCGAGATTACCATTTCGGCTGATGTTGGTTAGTGCTTAACTGGCATAGGACTCACCTCCCAGACAAAAGAGACCCCGGGCAATCCTCAACGCGTGAATAGCCGTTTTATCCTCTTTGCCCGCATCGACAACAATAAGGTTAAGCGTCAACGCTACCGCCTCCTGAGAGCTCTTCCTCATTTGGTAGGATATTTTAATACACTTCCATGCAAAAATTTTGACCTTCGGCGGGATATTTAGACGCCACATCCACTTCCATAATTTTTATCATTTCCCACCGAGGAGGTCGAAGCACAGTCCCCATCCTTAATTTTTTCG
This sequence comes from Rehmannia glutinosa, assembly GCA_016081115.2. NCBI lineage: Eukaryota > Viridiplantae > Streptophyta > Magnoliopsida > Lamiales > Orobanchaceae > Rehmannia > Rehmannia glutinosa. The sequence goes on from JABTTQ020000750.1 coordinate 8,352, forward strand.
CAATATGGTATCCCGATTTCACACTTTATAAATCCCATTCTTCGTGTAGTGCCACATAATTCTATCGCTTGTCTCACAGAAATTAGAGGGATGCTTCGAATCGATGCAATCTCAGTAGGACTGAATAGTTCGAAGCCGTTCTAAATTCCACCCTCATCATGTCATCATACATCCGTCACACCACACACGTGCAGCTCCTCATTCACGCCTCCAGGGGGTAGCGATTCGAAAAACCAGGTAAATCAGGGACCCGGATCGCCCAACTCGAGTCTCAAGCCCATTACCAATATTCCATCTGATTCCCTTTAAAATAATTTATTCTCCTGCAACAATGTACTCCAAGAATAAGATGGATTATAGCCATTGTTGCATTGATTGAAATTATTTTTCGGGTAGTATCTCGCACATAGGGATTGAGCAAGTAATGAATTGTTACCATGGATGAGCTCTAACTCTGTTTTGCTAACATCGCCTCATTAAAGCATTGAAGATCTCGGAATCCCCAACCCTCCTTCGTGTTTCGGCTTTGAAAGGATATTCCACGAGCACCAATGAATTCTCTTCTCCTCACGTTTGGCCCCACAAAATTGCTAATAGAATTTAATTGTTGACAAATATTTTGGGGGAGGAGAAAACAACTCATAATAAAAGTGGAATCGCCTGGCTACCGCTTTGATAAGTTATTTTGCGGCTATGGATAAGAATCGCTTTTCCATTCTTCGATTTTTCGAACCCGGTCCACAAGTAGCTGAAACACTTCCTTTTTCGATCGGCTAATTACCGTAGGTAACCCAAAATAAACCGCCTGTTTTGCCACAAATTAACCCCGTCTGCGTATGAAGTTGTTGTTACTGGAGTTTCAATATTTCATAAGAATATTAGGAGACTTTTGAAGATAAAGATTTTATTGACTATATATAATATATCAATGAAGTGTACATATTGCATTCTAATAATATCAAATGCCTACTTATATGAAGATATAACTACCCACTTATCAATAGAGAACATTTTTTAGAATTAAAAAATCATAGTATAATTATAATATCATACACTAATTTTATATATGATTTTTTTCGTGATTCACCACGGAATGCGGTCTTGGTCCCGAGGAAGCGATTTCACTTAAAGTTGGATGCGGGATGCATCGTCCCAATTGTTTACTTCACGCCTTAATGACACGATATAAACATTTAAACTTTATTTTGTTTGTATTCTTTAATATTTAACAATAGAAATAGAATTGCACATACAAAAACAATACATGTATAACACAAAAGCATGGCATACACATACAATTTGTACATTGTTGTATCCAATAATGAAAATACAATATGAGTTGTGAAAGACTATAGTATGAATAAATCTACATTTGCAACATAGATGCACAACATTAATGGAAAGAAAAATAATTTATTTATACTAAATAAGCAACTATTAACTAAGTTAAAATAGAACAATATAATAAATCATTATATTAAACATAAATATTATTCATATAGTGCGACCCATTGTGTGCCAGGTGGTACCAACAATTTTGAAAATTTAAACTCAAAACTCGTCAAAGACCCGTTTGATCGGGTTTTGACCCACTTATGGGTCCGAGATAAAACCCGCCGATCATTTGTCATCCTAATAATCACTAAATAATGACATAAATCATAATATATTTAGAAAATCTAGGTCCAATAGTAGTAGTCAAAACGCGTATAATTTAAAATATTCCACTTATGAAAAAGAATTAAAGTTGTAACGTATTTAGAAAATACAAAACATTATTACAAAAATAAATATGATGTCTGAGAGGGAAAGCAATAAACAAAAAATTATCCCATTACATATAATCCGGCGTCTGAGAGAAAAAGTTATAAAAACAAAACTATCCCATTACGTATAATCTGAAAAAGCAATAATAGCGTCACGACAAAATTTCACCGTCTGCACCAACCAGTACCTACCTGTAACATTTTTTTGTATTAAAGCCCTAGAGCTTTTACACATTCATTCACAAGAAGATTTTGCATTGGTGATTGGAGATCTATTGCACAAAGAGTCTATTTTTGCTAGATTTGAGAAGTGTGAGTTCCAATTGACACAAAGTTGAAAACACCTTATCAATTTTTCAAGGTAAGTTTTTTTTTTCTCCACATCAGTCTCATTTTTTAGTTTCCTGCCCTTGCATCATACATGGAATGGTTGAATGATTTAATTAATTAGTGTATAACTAAGAACATTTTTTTGGGCATAATTTTTTTCTAGGCCGAAAAACAAAAAAATCCCCAAATCTCAGAGAAAACCAATGAAGCACATATCTACAACATTTTCGTTTTTTTTTTTTTTTTGGTTTCTAAGATGATATGATCGAAGATTCGTCTCTAAAAGTTGACATGCATGGCTTTTTTTTCCCCAAAAAAATATAAGAAGACTTCTTTAGATATTTTTCCCGATGTGATAAAATGTAGATATTTTTTATAAATAAATACCTTAAAAATATATTAAAAAATCAGATATGTTTACCTTTTTTTTTTGTTTTTTTGAAAGCAGATCTGTTTATTTATACAATAGGCAATATCAATGTAGGAGTTAGCGATCTTTTTTTTAAAAAAATAAAAATTACCCTTGCCTTCATGGATTAAGAAATTAATGAATCCATTTACATAATTTCTGTTTAAGATTCTCAAATTGATAGACTGTGCCAATGGCGATTTTAATTTTAAATTTCATTTTAAAGATTTTTACGATATAATCCAAAAAACAAAAATAATTTTTTTGAGTTAATTAATGTATTACTGTCAAGTTCATAATTTTAAAAATTTTACAATTTATTAAATAATTTTATATTATCATAAAAACCTAAAATTATCGGAATACAATTTATTATTTGAGAAATCCAAAGAAAAATTTACAAAAATTATTTTTTTGGTATTTTATCAATTAATTTATGTGCAAGATCTATTTCCCAGACCAGCATGCTCAGAGTATCTTTTGTGTTATTTTGATTGAGCATCATTGTTTTCATATTTGTGTATATTTTTTTAGTAATATATATGAAAATATTTTTAGATACGATGAAGAAATGCAATTTTAATTTAATTAAAAGATATATATATATATTCCCTTTCAAAACACACGAAGATATTTTCGGATATATAAATATATTAATTAGTGAGCCTTACTATTATCTAATTTATTATTGCGGTATCCTTTATTTCCTTAATGTCTATCAATTAAATTATATATTGATGAAAATGTATTATTTAATTTACTGTGGGTCATTGTATAAAAACATATCGTTTATTAAGTTGGTCTATCAATCTAATATTAGTTTTGGGTTCCACTTTAATTGAATAGGTGGTTGCATTTAAATTTAGCATTATAAATATGAAAACGAGAAAAAAAGTGATTTCTTTTTTTGTTGAAAATGAATTTGTGAATAGACATGATTTCTGCTTTTGGAATAATATAAAATTGGAAATTAAAGCAAACATGACCTAAGTCCCAATATTTTCACAAAACCCCCTCTCAGCTAGGGATGTTCGTGACCCGGACCCGCACCTAGTAGGACTGGCAAAATATTGGGTTGTTCTAGTCGGGCCCGAGTCCATTGGACCACTGACGAAATTAGAACAAGGTCAGACTAACACGTTTTTTGATTGGTTCCAGAAATGTTTAGCTCAAACCAGCCCCCTTCCCCCTCCCTTGCTGCTTTCTTATCATTTGAGATGGAAGCTTTAATGGCAGTCTGGTTTATTTGTTTTGGCTCTTGCATCGCCACAAAGGCCGGCGACGGTAAAAAAATTCAGGTCGCCGGCCAGAACCCCTGTACGATATTTTTCTTCTCTATTTCAAGAGGGGCTTTGGGTGTTTTTTCATTGTGGACGGCCAACTGTTCAACAACGGCAAATTTGCGGGAGCCGTGGTGTCGGGATGTGACTGTGGATTTGGGGGAGGGAGAGACCATTTGTTTCTTTGATTGCTAGGTTGTTGTTTCGTTTCTTTGTTTTTTATTTGTTGCTGGTTGTAGTTTTCTTATTTTATTTGTGTCCTTTCTTTTCTTGATTGATTTCCGAAACTCGTAGGTGGATTAGTTTTATCTGTTCTGTAGTATGTAGTGGTTGCTCGTGCCCGGTTTCGATCTTTTAGTGTTTTGCAGTCTCCATTAAGGAGTGGTGAAGTCTCCTAACGTGGGAGTATTCTTAGTTTTGGGTGTGGAGTTTTTTGTTTGTGAAGTGGATTTGAATTGGTCTTCATCGATTTTCCGCTTGGCTTTTCTTTAGTCAAGTTTTCATAGCTTGTTTGCTACATTTGTAGTTGTAATTCCAGTTTTTGAGATGTTCTAATAAAATATTATTGTTCGAAAAAAAGCTAGGGATGTTCATGGGGACCCCATCTAGCGGCGGCAAAATATCAATGCATTCGCCCACCGAGCCCGTTGGACCGAGGAAATTCGACTGTGGTCGTCGACTGACACATTTTTTTGATTGGTTCAGTAAATGTTTAGCTCAAACAAGCCCATGTTATGCACACAAAATCTCACGGGCAAGGCTAAGAATTGGGGCTAACCCCAATCCACGGGCCAAAAATGAGTAGGACAAATAGGCACGATTTTTTATTGGGCCTATAAACATACAACCCAAACCTGGGTCGGGTTGCATTTTGTCACTCTACCCGCACCAAACACCCTATCGTTTGTGATGACATCTTCATAGTAGTGTTCTAAAAAGCGCTAGCAATAGTCGGCGGCCGACTGAGGCCTAGCGCCTGAACGGGTTTTGGCGGGGCTTAATTGGGAAAATAACGTAGGCGAACAAGTGAGGTCTAGGCTCCTAGCGCCTAGACACAGACTAATTGGGGTTGGACGGGGATTTTTATCATAGTGCTTCATATATAGTATAAAATGATAAAAGTATTTTATTTTTAAACCCCGATTGAACCATTTAATTTTTCTATTAGTTAAAAACTTACTATATATATTTTTAATGATATTTTATAAAATATATTTTTATAAATTTTTTATTATAACAATACTTTCAATACTTTTTAAAATTACTAAACGGGTCTACTCATCGAGTCTTGTTTTGCGTCTGGATCCTTACAACCTTAGATGGTTGCGTCTCAAGTCAACGAACACGATCCAGATTCGACTCATTGACATCCTTAGTTACACCATAAATGCTGTCAATAAGTTATATACATCGTGAATTATCAATAATTCAATTTGAAAAATTAAAAGTGGTGCCTTTAAAAAAAAATTTGAAGTTCTACGTTTAAAGTATTAATTACACTTAAATAATATAAAATGTCTATTTTGTTTTTTTAAGGAAAATGTAGATTTGAGTATTGAGGGTCTTAATAACCAAAAATAGTCTATCAATGTGACATTATAATTAGATTATTTTACTTGATTTGGTTCTTTTTTTTTTTTTATGTTGAGTATAAATCCCGGAAGGAGAAGACTGGTGAGAATCAAACCATGACACAAGAATATTTAACCATTGAACTATTATCGATTTCTGATTTGAATCTTGAATTTAAAGTACTGAAAGTGGACAAGTAAAATCTATCAAGTTGGTGTATCTTAGATTTATTAGATTTGAATTTTACTACATATATATATATATACACTTTTAATTTCTTAATTTGTTCTGGACATGAAACTTGGTCAACCAATTTAATTGATGGTTAGCTAGTCAAATTCGAGAGATATCCATCTGAAAATCGTTCAAAATTCATTATAATGACACGCAACACATTTCTTATAGCATTTCCGGGGAGTGTTATATATTCAATTTGGAACAAAAACTTGTTTTAGACTCGCATCAAAGCCTATGTCATTTTGAAGATGTGAATAGTTATGCGGCCAAAAACAAGGAGCAACAATATAGTTGCATTAATTTTTTATATTAATGATTTTAGTATATTGAAATATGCACTAAATTTATATGAAAAATATACACGAAATTGAATATTATGGAATATTCAATATTAGTGCATAATTTAGTGTAAATCATTGAGATTTGGAGATGATGTCTGAAAAAACTAAAAAAAGCGACGAAATGTGCACTAAAATGATGCAAATTGTTGGAATGGTCTTACTAATTGTCTTCAGTGTTTTTTGGCCAACATATTTCGCTTTGAGAATTTTTTTGATATTGTACATGATATTATGTGATATTTATATGATACTATCTTTAGGAAAAATGTTATGTTGGTATTGCCTTCGAAATTAATATATTTTTAGTAATTTAGATATTATAAAGCGGGTTTAATAGGTTCAATCAGATTTTTTTGAGTACATTTAATTATAAGATTTTGGGATTATAGAGTTTTGAAAAAAATATTTTGTAAAAAAATTGTAGTATTTTTCAAATAATATAAGTCTTCGACATCTATTTGAATCTAGTATTTTTTTTTTTTTTTTTTTTCTCAAAAGCCAAAAAAAAAACCGTAATCCCATGAATCACAAACTGTTCGTGACCAAATCTTAAAATACTATATGTTAAAACTTAAACATATATATACACGTGTGTATATATTTATATATATACCATAAAAAAAAGTAAATTATGTTTATATATATAGCGGGAATTTAAAAATGCAGAGAGTTATTTTTTTTTTTTATCTGGAACATGACCTCTGCTATACCTACGTTGTAGGTCTATTTTCCCCAAAAACTCAAGAACAAATTGCCTGTTTCCCTCCACATTTTCATTGGGAACTTGAAATTCGTATTTCAGAAATCAATCTGCTTCATCTCTCTTCGTTATTGGCAGTCGTACGTTATCAGGTATGGAATATCTTCGCCCTTAAATATCTTTTGATTTTTCCTATGGTTTCAGGGTTTTTGATTTTGATTTCTGCAATATCTTTGTGCGTCGAATGCTGAGTATTTCTGCGGGTTAACTCTTGATATAGTCAATTTATTGGGAATATATTGCAGTAGGGATGTAGGTTTAATTTTTTCATATTTTGTTTGAATAAAAACGGAAAAGTTCTGTTTTGCTGATGTATCTATTTCACTGTTTAGTGGTGTTATGGATTTCTGGTTTGGTAATATACTGTGAATAGAGCTAGAAGCCCTGCAGATTCTTTCTCTTTTTTTTTTCCTCATGGGTTTTTCAGTTTCAAAAAATTTCTCATAAAATTAAATTAACTATTAGGAAATGGGATTGGCTGTTCAGAAGTATTATATATTAACATATTGATTTCGTATATGAGTATGCTCTTCTCTGCTTTCACGAGATAAGTAGGGTTTGGAACTTTTTGATATTAGGATGTTGTAACTTAGACATTAGAAATATCAGCCATTTAGTTTAGATGTTGGTAAGATATTAGTTTTCCTTGTTTGCATGGGCCAAATAGGCTTCCCAGTCCCCCTCTTCTTCATACAATTATGGGGTTTTGAACTTTTTGATTTTAAGATTTTAGTTGATTAGTCATGTAAATACACATATAATGATACAATAATGTATGTGTATGCATATATCCCTATATATATTCTATCTTTATTTGTATTTGCTACAATGACATGGCCCACCCTTTATATATCAAGTTCTAGAGTAAGTTCGGTTCCAACCCGATTCTTACTCTAAGCCACCAAGCCTCAGCCCTAACCTACTTATAACATGTTGGGTTTGTTTTGTGTTCTCGTGTCGTGACAAAAATTGACACCCCTAGTTTTCTCCAGTACTTATTTACTTTTATTCAGGCTCAAATGTGTTTGCTACCTCATAGTGAATTTTTTCTCAAGTTCTGCAAATAATGATTTAATAATAACTAATTATTCAATTAACTGTTTTTGGAGTTTGTTTTGTGTTGCAGCAATACTAATGGATAAAGTCAGTAGCCAAAGCAGTTACAATTCTCAAGTAAGCAAAATAATCAAATTTTAACTTCTCGGTTGTTTGGTAATTCTATTTATTTATTTTTGTTGGATAAGGTCATAATTGACTCCTTTTGTTTTCTTTACCTGTTATTATCTTTTCTGAAGAGTAGATTGATAAGTATTTGACCTACTACAAGGTTCTTTGTTCAATAGTTAATTAATAAGGTGCATCACTAAGTTTTGTATTAATTTTGCACATGTATTGATGACCTTAGCTGTGAGGGTGTGCGCCATGTAAATATATGAATCTGTTGCTACATATTCTATAAACTTTAAGACATTATTGGCCTATGCTTCGCATAATAATTTGTTTTCGTGATAAGGTATAATTTGTATTTTCTTATACCATGAACAAGGTGCTAGGACTTTATTAAGTGATTCCTTTAGAAAGTGTTGCAAATTACCATTATTCAACAAATACGTGATCTATTAATAAACCCAGCGTACCTTAGTCTTTTGAATTTTCATGGAGTGAGAGAAATATGAGGGCGAAGATTTTATACTTTTCTTTTATGGAATTTTTTTATACATAAAGAAATCACACATGCACGTGCACCAGTTGTGCATATGTTATTTTTTTCGTTGCTTCATTTGATGTTTGTCTCGTTGCACAATCTTGAAATACACGTGGGGGAGCACATTCATTGTTTTGATTATGGAATCCATTTTGCCTTTATGCAAATATAGAAATTCAGAATCAATAAAATATTACGCTGCTCATGTATGGGTGTTTGATGTTTGATAATAGGTCTATTGATTGATGTTACTTTCTGTTGCTTTTTGTTCCAATATTCAAGGACATGGATTCAGAAGAAATAGTTGTGTCTGTCATTCGGCCTGGATTGAAGAGGGAGTTTGACATGATGATAAAGAATCAGTCGGAAATTAAGCCTTCAGCAGACGGAAGGAGAGTGACTAGGTCACAAAGTGCCAGTAGTTCAAGCCGAGGCCATGAGAAAAGTGATGGTAAGATTAACAAGAAAGTAAAGAGGTCTAGTTCTAAGAAAATGAAAAAGGATGAAGGAGAAAAACTGGGAGGGGAGGATGTGGGTAAGTTGGAGGACATTGATGTTTCGGATAGCGACAAAGGGCCGAAGAGGGATGTAGTACAGGTAGGGTCTAATATAGGACACGATTCGAGAAGTTTAGAGGCAGAGTTAGTTGCTGTAGAGAGGAGTGAGACAGAGAGAATGGGGGCTGATATGAGTGAGACAGAGAGAGTGGGGGCTGATATTAGGGAAGGCGTGCAACCTTTGTGCACAGAATCACCTTTGCCTCAGGTTGGAGGCAGTAATATAGATTTTATTCATGAAGATGAAAGAACACTTGGAGGAGCCTCTGATTTAGGATGTGAGAGAACTGGAGAGGCTACAAGCAGCTTGGCAGAGACTCCACTGAGGAGGAGGTTTACTCGCTCGGCTTTGAAGCTGCAGGATGAGGAGACGGAGTTAGGGTCGAAGGCAGGGGTGGCAGAGAGTGGTAGTGCAGCGACTTTGACCACTAGTCCGTCTAAATTAGAGATGAAGATGTCGAAAAAAGTGGAGCTGAAGAGGGTTCCTACAAAGTTGAGGGATCTTCTTGAAACGGGATTGTTGGAGGGTTTATGTGTTAGATATATCCATGGCTCGAAGGTAAAATATTTTACAGTTAGTTTGCGTTGGATTCAGTTTCTGATATTTGATTGATTGTTCTCATTTCTTTGGACATTCCTAGGGGAGGAGGCAGCCAGAATCTGAACTTCAGGGAGTTATTAAGGGAACAGGAATATTATGTTCCTGTGACAAATGCAAAGGAAGAGAGGTAGATGGCCTGACCATTACTGATAACCAATTGATTTTGATGATACTTACTGTTGGCTACATTGTTAATGTAGGTCGTCACGCCTAATCTATTTGAGACGCATGCGGGTAGTGGAAATAAGCGTCCACCAGAGTATATTTATTTGGAAAATGGGAAGAGTCTCAGAGACGTGCTGAACGCGTGCAAGGCCAATCGATCAGATTCGCTGGCGTTGGTGATTCAGAACGCCATTGGTCGTTCAAATTTTACGACTGCGTTCTGTATCAACTGTAAAGGTGATATTTTATGGACCTTATTTTTTTGTAAGTCATGTTGCACGTGCGTCTGAATGGTTTTTTTTTTTTTTTTTTTTGGCTTTGTTTTATGCTTTTAGGGTTGATTCCTGAAGCTGGAGCTGGCAGATCAATGCTTCTTTGTGATTCATGCATTCTGCCAAAGGAGTCTGATCCCAGCCACACTCAGAGCTGTGATGCTGCCGCTCCTAGGTAATGTAGCTACCTGTGAGGGCTAAATCCATGAAAGTATATTTGATTAGTGCTTGTGTCTTATACATGTAGTGCTTGTGTCTTATACATGTAATAGCATATCACATCATTGCACAGTAACCTTAACATTAACTAAACATATGCAAAGAAATCATACCAGTGAATATGTCATATGATTGAGACTTGTGAAAACATCTTCTTGTTATCTTTATTAAAACTGGTTATTGATCTAACAAATAATGAGCAAAATAATAGACAATGGAGAAAAGGAAAGCACATAGAGGATTGTTTTATCCCTAAGGTACCATGACGATCAAATTTAGCATTGATATATGTATGTATATATATATAGTTAATTGACAAGAGAATTGAGTTGAAGAATGAGTTCCAAATATAACATTCAGATGCTCAGGTATTAATATATGAATAGTGTTTTGCACAGCTCCGCCTTATAGATAATATTTGCATGACCAAATACTGTAAACAAACTGTAGAGTTGAGGAAAGGAATTCAAGACATGTATACTCCAGTTTCTCGAATCTCGCCTCCATATCTTGTTATCACGCTTTTGATTTTCTCTGTTGATTGGGCAATAAATACACTTATACAGTCTCTTGGAACTTGTAGGAAGGGCAGAAATTTTGTTCATTGGAATTTCACTTAAGACACATGTTTTAAAAATTTATTAAAGTTCTTCCACTTTGTCTAGTATGCACTTATTGAAGTGGTCTTGTTGTCTAGTATGCACTTATTAAGCACTGTTGTCTGTCTTTGTCCAGTATGCACTTATTAAGCACTTATTGAAGTTTTTCCACTTTGTCTAGTATGCACTTGTTAAGCCTGTTTTCTATCTTTCTCTAGTATGCACTGATTGAAGTGGTCTTGTTATGTTGAGCATTTTAGGTCTCCGTTGGCTGGCCCATCATCACCTGTTCCTTCTAGTTGTCAGCCTGAAGTTCCAGAAAGAGTTCCAGAAAGAACTCAAATTCCTTCAAATAGTCAACCTCAAAAGAAACGTCAAGGGAAGCTAACCCGGAAGTAAGTATTTTCCACATCTATGCTATTCACAGTGTATTTTATAGTTTCACATATTCAACTTCAGAATCATCTTCCAATCTAACATGTTTTCCAGAGCTGTTTGCATCATAAAGCTTATTCTTGTTTTTCCCTTTGGCAGGGATTTGAGAATGCATAAATCCGTCTTATCAGAAGATTTGCTTCCTGATGGCACCGCGTTGTCGTATGTTATGCATGGGGAGGTGAGTGCAAATCACTAAATCTCTTTATATATCTCCTGTGCTTGTAAATGATTTCTTGGAATTGCTTATGGAAACTGTAAAAGTAGTTCTAGATTTCTGATGATATCTTTCTGTTGATATGATTGTTAACGCTTTATTACATTATCACTATGGAGCAGAAAAAGCTTGAGGGTTACAAGAAAGATGGTGCTATCTTCTGCACGTGCTGCAGAGAAGTGGTATTTTTTTTTGGCTATGCTAAATTTTAAATTCAGACTTGTGTGATATATCTGGAAGTTACTTGTATCAGTGTATGTGATGTTTGCCAAATTTACTGTTTATGAACAGATCAGCCCCTCGCAGTTTGAGGCTCATGCCGGTTTTGCTTCACGTCGGAAGCCGTGAGTATTTCTTCCAGTTTCGTTTTTGTTATTTTTCTTGATGATTTTTCCGCTGCACCTGAGCATTTGTACTTTCTCTGCCACATAAACATAATACGTTTGACATGGGAAACATAAGGATTAAGTGATTAACTAGGTACATGAGTTGGAGGCTTAGGGCACGAGTACTTAGAGTTTTGTGAACATATTTTATGTTTCATTTCCTCTTAATTCGGATCTTTTGGTTTGCAGGTACATGAGTATATACACTTCCAATGGCGTGTCTCTGCATCAGCTATCCCTGGAACTGTCCAGACACCGCAAATCATCCCCGGCGGAAAATGATGATCTCTGTTCTATATGTGAGGATGGAGGAAATCTGTTATGCTGTGAAAATTGTCCACGTGCTTTTCACACTGGTGAGGCCATTGTCAAATTGTCGAAATTGTAATGGATTTTATATTTTGGTGAGATTTATATGATTATAAAATATTAGAAACTGCAACTGTGTGAAAGTTTATGCCTACGAAACATATACTGTTTATGATTCCCCCTACAAGTTAGAACGCTGAATCATTCTTTTGTTCTTTCTATCTAATAAGTAATACCTTATCTCCACTTGGTTTTAAGATGTATATTTTCCTATTGTTTTTGTTCTCTTTAGTTTAGGTTGTGTGCTTAATCTGTGCAAAACCCAGTGTGCTAAATTAGTGCTAAACCCAGTGTGCTAAATCAGTGCTAAACCCACTGTGCTGCTAGCTCCATTTTTGGTTAGCTTTATTGTTAGCATTTTAATCCCTTTCCTCATGTTTTACATTACTTGCACTCTTGGTTCCTCTTGCAGAATGCGTTGGTCTCTCAAGTACCCCGCAAGGAACATGGTACTGCAAATACTGCCGGAACATGTTTGAAAAGGAAAGAAGAATTGGAGCCCGACGCCAACGCTATTGCTGCGGGAAGAGTACCTGGCGTTGACCCACTTGCAGACATAACGCAACGTTGCATTCGTATTGTTGCAACGTTTGAAGACGAGGCGGATGTGGCATTTGCAGGTTGTGTATCAACTTCCTTTTCTATGTCGTGCATTTTATTATCCGGCATTTAATTGAAACCTACGATTGTCATCTTAATGAATCAGTTATGTCTATGCATTCAATTATCCCCAATTGTTTTTTTTTAAAAAAACATGTTCGTGGGGTAGTTTTATTTAGTATTAATGGATATTGTCATATTGTTAAATTCAGCACCTGGACTGTGTTAGTTAGTATGTAATTCGCTTTGTGGCTTCATTAAGGCTCTTATGCAATCTTCTCTATTCCAAACACCTTTATCTTTCTTTTTCTCCTCTGTCGTTTTCATTTGTGGTTTTATATAATTTATTTATTTTTGTTTTTTATAACGGTGTTGCAGGGGTCATGATTTCAGCAAGTCAGGATTTAATGGCCGCACAGTTATCATATGCGATCAGGTAGTAACATGTTCTCTTATGTTATATGTTAAAACAGGTTTCAGAATCATTTTGAATGCTTAGCCTTTTTTGATGCCACAAGCATGATATATCCTCTGTCTGATTTCTGTAGTGTGAGAAAGAATACCACGTTGGTTGTCTGAAGGAGCAAGAGATTGATGATTTAAAAGTACGCTGCGCACTATAACCATTTTAATGATACCTTAATTTTCTGAATTGATAAATGCACAATAAATGAATATAAGGCCTATCTTCTAAACGAATTGTGCAATACAAACTGCAGGCATTGCCAGAAGGTGAGTGGTTCTGTTGCCAACAATGCAGCAATGTCAACTCATCTCTTCAGAAGTTGATTGCGGATGGCGAGCAGAAGCTTCCAGAAGCTCTTTCAAACATTCTGAAGAAGAAAAGTGATGCACAAGGCCCACAGCAAAATCCGGAGCCTGTTATAAGATGGAGGCTGCTTAGTGGGAAAAAGTCTTCAGAAGACACCAGGGTGTGGCTTTCTGGTGCTGTCGCGATTTTTCATGTGAGTCTTCTTTGAAATGTTTATAGTGCTGTTTGCCTCGTTAATTTAGCTAACTTTTGCCTGTGTTTCTCTAATTTTCACATTTAGAATTTAGTATCGGTATGTGAGTAACTTAGTGAATGACATAAGTAGTAACATGTTCTCCACTGCACAAAGTTGGCACGCTGAGCTAATAAATGCAAATGCAATGAGTTTAAAATTGCACGAAATCAAATTTTAGTTCCATGCTGCTTTATTTGGGTAATTCTTGATTTTCCTCTAATATTACTGTTTGAGCGTAAGAAAATTACCCGAGAGTTGATTTCCATCTCTACCAAATTTCTTCAGGACCGGTTTGATCCTATTGCTGATTCCAGCACTGGCCGTCTTGACCTCATTCCGCACATGGTTTATGGGTAATGCGACAGTTTGTACTTTCTCTCATGCCTTGTTTAATATCCTCTTCTCTTTTACTGATCTACCGTCAACTATTGCTGATAATCTGCAGGAGGCGCTTCAAAGATCAGGATTTTTGTGGCATGTATTGTGCCATATTGATGGTCGAGTAAGAACATTATAATTTCCTATTGCATTTTTTTATTTTATAATACATTTTTAAGTTGGCCTCTGATATAGTTAATTATGTCTACAGCTCGGTGGTAGTATCTGCTGGAATTGTTCGGATTTTTGGTGAGGAAGTTGCAGAGCTCCCCCTTGTAGCCACTAGGGCCGACTGCCAAGGGAAGGTGCGTTTTTGGTTCCTTTTGCTTTGTTAATTATAAGAAATAAGATTTTAGGATACAAAAGTTAGATTTTTCAGATGCCTTAGTATATATTTTACAAATCGCTACTCCTTTTGCAGGGATATTTTCAGTCTCTCTTTTTCTGTATTGAGGGTCTTTTAGCATCCCTCAATGTGAAAGACCTGGTGCTTCCTGCTGCCGATGACGCAGAATCATTGTGGAGAAACAGATTTGGGTTCGAAAAAAAATTGGCCAGGAAGAGGTTGGTTGATAACATTTTGGGTTAATTTCAAAAAGTACCATTGAGGTTTTGCCTAATTAAAAAAAATCAACTCCCTTTTAACATTACAAATATCCCCTTGTTATTTGTTTCTGTTACACCCTCCATAGGGGTTATTTGTTAAAAATGCACAGATATTAAGGATGTGTTTGTTAACAACATAATTGAGTTTTTTGTAATTAGGCTAAATATCAAGGGTAGTTTTTATAATAATTTTGGTTTGTATATATGAATTGTGCAAGTCTTGTGCACACTTTGAACTAGAGTTTTTTTTCCTGTTTGTTTTTTTTGCTTTGCAGTTGGACAGATACCAAAAGAGCTACCAAATGATGATATTTCAAGGGACGTCTGTTCTGCACAAGTCGATATCTAGGTCTTGAAATATCAAACCTTTTTTGAATGGTGGTTCAGGTACAAAGATTTGAAGCCGGTTTTTGCTTCTCTTTTGGCAAAGCTTATAACATTTTTTTGTTTTGTTTTTGATTGGATTTGTTCATTCAATAGAATGTAAAATCTCAAGTTCATAGGTAATTAATTATATACATCCAGGCTTGCAGATCCAATGTTTATTGTAGGATGATATCAGTGGTTAGAATATCGACGTCGCAAGACGCTCGTAGGTGTAATTGGATCTATTTTTGTCCAAGTCTGGAGATTATTCATTTTTTTCTTTTTAAGGAAAAAAATGGAATTGTAGTTGCTTTTGTATTTAGCTGAGGTTCTTTTAATTAGTGTTTCACTTAAGGTTTTCTATATCTTGGTGCCATAATTTAATGTTGTCGCATATTTGCAAGTCTTTTTGGAGATTCATTTGTAATAAGTTTTTAACATCTTAAATCTTTTATAAATTAATCCAAGTTTGTTTGAGTTGTAGCAAATGTTAAGGAGTTAAGGTTGTGTTTGGATTTAAGGATTTAAATTTGAGTGAGGGATTTGGGAAATAATTTCAAGTGAGTCTCTATTCCATTATAAATCAGTACATTAGGGTTGCTTCATAAGTTATAACAATATGAATTCAAGTACCGATCAAAAAAAAAAATGAATTCAAGTACTTCAGTCTAGGATAACTTGAATAGTTGAGATATGTTTTTAGCAAAAACCCTTTGAAACCTAATTTAGTTTAGGTAATATAAAGAATAAAGGGATGAAGTGAGTTTTTCGATAAAAATTACTTGGGACTTAGCTATTATTAAAATGCACTCGCATTGCACGCTGCTCAAATAAGTACAATAAAAAAGTGCACAAAATTTGCATTCAAAATTCATATTCTATACCAATTTTTTTTTAAAGTGGAATTAGATTTACAAGTTTCTTAAGAAATTTGTTTCACCAAGTTATTATCAAGGGCAATTAAAGTATTTCGATATTTATATAACTCTATTTTGATTAATTACTTAATTGTTAATATATATAAATGACACAAATCAATGTTAGAAAGCATTTAGTATAGAATATAAATTCCAATAGTAAAGAAAAGGCTATTTTAGATTTTAAATCTCTTAGCAATGAAGTTTTAGGCTTTACACCTTATTCTAATACACTACACTTATTTCTATTCATGCAGCATAAAATAGGAGAAAGAGAACAAGATGCACAGGACAACACAAAATAACTTTCTACTTTGCCCCTGACTATTTTGCCCCTGAAAGTCCTTGATTTTGCATGTTTTGATGAAACTTGCAACCGAACAAGTTTGTTTCAGTTTAGTAAGTCCATATATTGTTTAACCCTTTTGTTTGTATAGAATTTTGATGAAGATTTATTAATATATCTTTTGGCCTAGGCTCTATGTATTTATGTATGTCGGAAAATTATACGTTGCCATGTTGCTACTTTTCAGGGTTAAAACATAATCATGTATTTCTCAATTCTTGTCTTGTTTCTTATTGGTATGGTTACCAATAGCCCATAAACTAATAAATTTATCATTTTTTATCATCTTGAACTAATATATATATATATATATATATATATATATATTGTAGGGTAAATAATAATTTATCATTATTATTGTTTTTTTTTTTGTCTATTTTGTCTTAAATGAGCTTATTATTAGTCTATGAATTGCTTGAAAAGTTTCTTGAAAAATTTGATTTGGCAAAAATATCCTTTAGGTACACTAATTATAGCTTTTGATATTGATTTAGCTTCTAATTCTTGAATTATGTGATGTGTGTCCTTTTATATTTCAAAATATTTTTCATGCCTTCTTTCAATCATAAGATTTCATATATGTCTTCTTTCAATCATAATATTTCAAATATTTTGAATTTTTAAATAGTATCAGTTTCATATTAAACTAGATCTAGAAAGTTTCCTAGCACATCATAAGCATATGTAACACCAGAGAGATAGAAAGGACTTCATATGATTTTTTAATAGTTTAAAGTTGAGTATTATGTAAAACTGAGCATGAACTGATACATTTAACTCATGACTTCATTCAATTGTTAGCATTGTTTTTGTTTTTTTAGGGGATTTTTAGCATTGTTAATTCATGACTTCATTCAATTGTTTTAGTAAATTATTTATTGTAAGATCATATTCTATACATGCAATGCACATATTTATTACCATTTAGTAAAAACACTTGCACTGCATGTGATTCAAATAGCTTTAATAAAAAAAAAGACGTGAACTGCACGTGATCATATAACTTAGATATATAAACGCACAAGTAATGCACAAGATTCATATAATTATACTTATTTAATAATTTTATGGAAATAACAGAAGAAGTTTTATCAATAAAGAGATGTTAATTAAATATTTAATTAATTTTTTTAATAAGTTGATATCTAGGTCTTGAAATATCAAACCTTTTTTGAATGGTGGTTCAGGTACAAAGATTTGAAGCCGGTTTTTGCTTCTCTTTTGGCAAAGCTTATAACTTTTTCTTTTTGTTTTGTTTTTTGATTGGATTTGTTCATTCAATAGAATGTAAAATCTCAAGTTCATAGGTAATTATATACATCCAGGCTTGCAGATCCAATGTTTATTGTAGGATGATATCAGTGGTTAGAATATCCACGTCGCAAGGCGCTCGTAGGTGTAATTAGATCTATTTTTGTCCAAGTCTGGAGATTATTCATTTTTTTCTTTTTAAGGAAAAAAATGGAATTGTAGTTGCTTTTGTATTTAGCTGATATTTTTTTTAATTAGTGTTTCACTTAAAGCTTTTTATATCTTGGTGTTATAATTTTATGTTGCCGCATGCTTGCAAGTCTTTTATGGAGATTCATTTGTAATAAGTTTTTAACTTCTTAAATCTTTTAAAATTAATCCAAGTTTGTTTGAGTTGTACCGAATGTTAAGGAGTTAAAGTTGCGTTTGGAGTTAAGTATGTTGGATTATAAACTTGATTTGGGTCCAATTAATATTGGACTTGAAAATATATATTTGAGTTAAAAGATAAAATAAGATCTAAGACCAAATGACCCAAGTTCTAAAATTTATCTAGAAATGTCTTAAGAAAATGTCTTAGATATTATTTGGAGAAAAGCTCGTAGAATGTTCTAGTCGGTAGATATTTTGAAGGATGGTTCTAGTGGATGAATTATAGCCATTAGATCAAATAAATACTAGTCATTGGTTAGGAAGTTGTACTAATATAAATAGGGTGTCTTGATCATTTTGTAACAAACCAAATTTGAGAAGAATCAATACAAGAAAGTATTTCTCCACCAAAAACTCTTTTATATTTCTTAGCATAAATAATCTACCAAACGTCCAAAAACAATAATCCATCTTCCAACTTCTAATTTCTAAATAATCCCATTTTTTCTAAAATTGAGATAACCTCATCCAACAAAGTATTTATATTTGAGTGAGGGATTTGAGAAATAATTTCAAATGAGTCTTTATTTGATTATAAATCACTATACTAAGGGTTGCTTCATCTTTGTTAGGAATCGACCCATTTGTCAGTCACGAAAATAGCCGAATATAGATTACAAAAGCTAACAAATATTCTATTACGAATAAGCCTATGGGATTAGGGATTAGTGATTACAAATAATCTAAACAACAAATAAAGTCACCACTACGAGTTCACCGGAGCCGATCGAAACATGTAAAAATAGGACAAAAATTGAAAGTAAAGAAAGGAAAGAAATCACCGGGTTTCTTCTCCTTTCTTCAACAAATGGTCTGAACCACGCTCCAAAGTAGCGCTTGACCCCTTCATCGAGGAAATCGGACGCGCCTAAGGAAGCCATTTTTAGCAATATGAATTCAAATACTTCAGTTTTGATAACTTGAATACTTGAGACCATTTTAAGCAAAAAACCCTTTGAAATGTAATTTAGTTTAGGTAACATAAAGAACAAATGGATGAAGTGAGTTTTTCAATAAAAATTACTTAGTTCTTGGGATTTTATATAGCTACTAGTAAAATGCACTTGCATCGCACGCAGCTCAAATAAATATAATAAAAAAGTGCACAAAATTTGCATTCAAAATTCATATAATCTATACCAATATTTTTAAAGTGGAATTAGATTTACAGGTTTCTTAAGAACTTTGTTTCACCAAGTTACTATCAAGGGCAACTAAAGTATTTCGATATTTATATAACTCTATTTTAATTAATCACTTAATTATTAATATATAAAAATGACGGAAATCAATGTTAAAAAGCATTCAACATAGAATATAAATTCCAATAATAAAGAAAAGTCTATTTCTGATTTTACATCTATTTTTTTTAGTACAATTGAGGGAATTTGGGGAGGAGACACACACACCCATATAGGATCGAATCCGAGTCATTAGCAATGAATGAGGCTTTACACCTTCTTCTAATACACTACACTTATTTCTATTCATGCAGCATAAAACAGGAGAAGAGAACAAAATGCATAGGACAACACACAATAACTCTCTATTTTGCCCTTGAAAGTCCTTGATTTGGCATGTTTTGATGAAGCTTATAACCGAACAAGTTTGTTTCAGTTTAGTAAGTCCATATATTGTTTAACCCTTTTGTTTGTATAGAATTTTGATGAAGATTTATTAATTAATCTTTTGCCCTAGGCTCTCTGTATTTATGTATGTCGGAAAATTATATGTTTATATATGTTGCTACTACTTTTCAGGGTTAAAACATGATCCTGTATTTTTCAATTCTTGTATTGTTTCTCATTTGTATGGTTACCAATTGCCATAAACTAATAAATTTATCATTTTCTCATCTTGAGCTATAATATATATATATATATAAGGATTGGTGTAGCGGTAAACTTTGATCCGACAAAAATATCATTTAGGTACATTAATTATAACTTTTGATAATGATTTAGCTTTTAAATCTTGAATTATGTGATGTGTCCTTTTATATATTTTTTTTCATAATTAGTAGTATATGGCTTCTTTCAATCATAACATTTCATATATGCCTTCTTTCCATCATAACATTTCAAATATTTTGAATTTTTAAATAGTATCAGTTTCATATTAAACTAGATCTAGAAAGTTTCCTAGCAATTTTTTTTTTGTTGTGAGGGGATTTTTAGCAAATTCATGACTTCATTCAACTGTTTTAATAAATTATTTATTGTAACATCATATTCTTTACATGCAACGCACATATTTAATACTATTTTAGTAAAAAAACTTGAATTGTATGTGATTTAAATAACTTTAAAAAAAAAGATGTGGACTGCACGTGATCATATAACTTAGATATATAAACGCACAATTATTGCACGAGATTCATATAATTATACTTATTTAATTAATACTTTTATGGAAATAACAGAAGTTGTTTTATCAATAAAGAGATGTTAATTAAATACTTAATTAATTAAAATTAAAGTATTTCAGCATACTTCTAAATATTTTATTTTTATTATATATATATATATATATCGATTTGAATGTTTAAATAATTTGATTATTAGAACTCAGTTCGATAAAAAGTTATAACTTATCTATATATATAATAGCAGAAGTCCGAAACTAAAAATTTCCCGCTCTTTTTACTTCTTATATTAGGAAAATATTGTAAATGGTATTCCTACATTATATATGTATATAAATTAGGAAAATATTGCAAATTGTATTAAATTAGGAAAATATTATAATAGTATTCCTATTTTATTTTATATATGTATAAAAATTAGGAGGCCGAAACAAAAACAAATCCGCATTTTTTATTTCTTATATTTGGTAATATTTTAATTTAGAAAAATATTGTAAATGATATTCCTACTTTATATGTATATTAATTAGGAAAATATTATATATGATATTCCTATTTTATATGTATAAAAATAGGACAATTTTATAAATTGTATTCCTACTTTATACCAAAAGTGAGTATATACTATCAATTTTATCTATATATATTATTCAAATTTTAAAAATTATATAGTCTTTGACTATAATTAATTAATTAATTGATATAATAATAATAATAATAATAATAATAATAATAATAATAATAATTACTACTACTACTACTACTACTACTACTACTACTACGATTTTATACATCATTTCTATTCATATATATTATTCTTTGTTTCAATGGTGGACGTTACTTTTTTTGTATACTATAATATTAATAAGTTTTAAATACTAATTGACTATTCAAACTTTTCTAAATTGTTCAATAATAGTTCAAAGAGACGAATTTCTGAGAATATTTGTAGGAATATTTTATATATCTTTTACCATTGAAGTATTTTTGCCATTGAATTAACAATAGATTTTGTGTTCAGGGATTTTTTTCGGCAGCTTATTATTTATGCTAAATCCTCTTATATTTATACTACTTAAATTTATTTAGAGAGACACTTCGATATTATTGATCCTAAATTCGAAGCATAACCACCAAATATGGCTTCATCTTCACGTTCCTCTATTACGGTCTTCATCAAATGTTCCGCCAACATCGATAATATTGTACTTGGATTACGCACTAAATAAGAGTTTTTATATAAACCATGTTGTAGATCTATACGAATGTTATTTGGTGAGTTTAATAAAAAATATTTATTTTTTTGGTTATTTCGATAGTTTTGTTGTATTTTTTTAGTCGTGTTTTGAATTATGATTTATTTATTTTTTATTATTCCTGTTACCAACTCTTTGATTATGTGAAACTAATTGCAAACTAAATATGTCGATCACTTCCGCATTTCTTCTTTTTGTATCGAAAATTTTAAAGAACATGCTTTTTACGTATTTCTTAGTACGACTTTTCACGTATTTTTTAGTATGACTTTTCCGTAATTTAGTTAGTGATGAAAACAAAATTCTTTCAGAGAATTGAAATATAGTTAAATAAATACTTAGTGATAAACCGATGCTTACCTTGTCGATGCTCATGATGGTGATAATTTAAATTAAAATACGGCTCATTGATTAGTTTTATAATTGTTTTTTATTATTTTTATAAGGAATTTATTGGAATAACTTATGATATTGTTCCATTAGAAATTCATTACAAAGTTTAACTAAATATATTGTCATGTCATTATCTCTTCAAATTGTAATTATATTAAATTTTCAGTGTCAGCGTCTTCCATCCAAATTCGCACGTCATTTTAATGGTTTTATACCATTAAATTGTGATCTGCATAATGTGAACGGATGCACTTGGACGGTCAAAATGATCATCCCCTATGACACGTTCTTTTTTACGGATGGATTGAGCAAATTCATCCATGATAACACAATTTCGGATGGTGAAGTGTTTGTTTTCTCTTATCGCCAACCACATTTTGATGTGTCAATATTTTCTAATGATGATGCATGTGAGAGAATCAATGTGTACCCGACTATAAATAAATTTTATTTTTATTTACTTTAAATGAATATTTTATTATTAAAATAAAGTAATAAATATCAGTTCATGTTAATAGATAGTTTCAGTATAAATCAATAAAATAAGATAATAATACACATGAATAATAATAAAAATAATGATGCACGTGCAACGCACGTGCGGGATTACTAGTATGATATTATGGTTAAATAAGTTTTTCTATGAATTATAATCACATTAATCGAGCTTTGTCAATTAAGTTTGATTTTCATGAACGAAGTAGTTCATTTTTAATTAGTTGATTTATTGATTTTGTTTGCGGTGCAATATTAATATTTTTTTATATTTAATTTCTTATTTAATTCTTCAATATTTTTATTTAATTAATAACAACACATGGATGCTTAAACTAAGTTATTTCGATCATAATTTTTATATTCTCAATTTTGGTAAAATATCTTTTTAGTCTTATGTACAAAAGATTTCAAATGATTTATATAAAAATAATTGATAAAAATTAACAAGCCAAATTGAATTTAGAAACTCTCTTCAATTATACGTATAATATATTCTCTTAACATATAGTAGCATTAAGGATATTTTTAGAGGGAAAAATATGAGACTAAATTTCAATTTTGAGACAGTCTTCAACAATTATATATAACGCCGATCATTTTTTCGAACCTTAAAAACTAATTTCTTTAAATGGATATTGGATGGGGGAGAATTAACTCAGTTTTCAAATTGCAATTTAGAAACTAGTAAGATTTAAGATTTTCTGACAATATACTATCATTCAAGCATGAAACAAATTAAAAAAATATATGAAAAACTACCTTGGTAGTTCACGATGAATTGGTAGCAAATCAAGACGGGCAGTGGATATTAAATGAGATAGGCCTTCATTGTGTATGTTGTGACGGACTCACTTTTGATGGTACAAGCAATCAACAAACTAAAAGATTGTTTCAGATATATTGACATGCATGCAACAGTTATTAAGGATATGCTCATCACTCGCATTGCATTTACCTTTTTATGTAGCGAGACCCGTGAACATAATGCCACACTTTTTCATCAAGTTTTTGTGTTCTCTCCTTTTTGTTGGGCGATTGGGAATTCTCCATCTTGATTGGAGAAACTTGTAACCGTGGTTATTTCATCTAACCAATCTTATAACATGTTTTCCACTAAAAAAAAATATTTCATTTATAAATGTGCATTATAACGCTTGAATTTTGGAGCGTAAATTCCTACATTAACAACTAGTGAAGGGGACGAGATCTCCTATTCAACGATTTTTGCTCTACTCCCTATTCTACTATATTTATGAAAAATAATTATATAATTATGACATCATCTTATACACGTATTATTTATCCGATGTAATTGAATAATGAGTAGAGAACAAAAATATCCGAATATGGAACAAAAATCTCAATCCCTAATGAAGACCCTTCCTACCCCCTGTCCCCCACATCCCATCCGCACCCAAAATAAGAAAAAAAGGTTCCAGTAATTAATTAATAATAAATACATAAGCAGAAAATAAAATGATTAATTCATGAGAGCGGGAAATCGTCGAAATTTGAAATTCAAAGTAAAGTCCCACTAATTTATTATAATTCCGGAAACATCCTTCCGTTGAACAAAGCAATCATGCTATATAAAAGAACTTCATTTTGCATTTTATTCCCCGACGCCCACTCGTCTGCCTCTCTCGCAATCTTTGATTCTCTCTCCAAGGTCTCTCTCTCGCAATCTTTGATTCTCTCTCCAAGGTCTCTCTCTCTCTCTCTCTCTCTCTCTCTCTCTCTCTCTCTCTCTCTCTCTCTCTCTCTCTCTCTCTCTCTCTCTCTCTCTCTCTCTCTCTCTCTCTCTCTCTCTCTCTCTGATACATTGAAATTATTTTGTCACTTTTAAATTTTTAATCGCTAACTGTTTTTGGAAAATTGTTGATTGATTTCCACAGACTGAATAGCGAATTCAGCTAGCGGTTAATTGTCTGAAAATAATGGGTCAGATCCAGTACTCCGAGAAGTACTTTGATGACATCTACGAGTACAGGTGCTTTAGTTTTCAGATTACCTTAGGAATGATATACTTTATTGGAGATGCCTTTTTTTTTTATTATTGTGTTGATGGATTTGGGAAATTTTCAGGCATGTTGTTCTTCCAACTGAAGTTGCCAAGCTGCTTCCTAAGAATCGCCTACTCACAGAAGTAAGTTGTTTGTACGCTTATGGTGATTTTGATATTCATTAAGTATCTTATGAGTAATTAGGTTTTTTTCTTTGTTTTCTGAATTCAGTTCCTTGTTTTGGCGACTCAAACTTTTAAGCGTTTGATTTTTATGAATGGTGCTGTGATCTGTGATGTTTTATAAAATCTATTCAATTAATGATTTCACCATTTAGCAATTCCTCTGTTCTGCTTTTCGAATAACAGTGTTATGTTATAGAATCTTGTTAGATCTCATTTCTATTATAATTTCTATTATAAGTGCAATTGTAATTTCTTTTTGTGAAATGTCCGATTCATGTTTTTGCAAAGTGTTTTTTCCCATAATTTTCTTTGTCTTCACCATTGGATGTGCTTTGGGTGTTTTAGGAAATTGTGATTATGAACTTATCCAAAAATGTCATGTATTGGAGAATGTGATACATGTTTGGATGTGTATTGCAAATGAATTAAGAATGCGATCGGATCACAATTTCTATTTGATGTGCTTTTGTGTGTTTTAGGAAAGTATTTTGGGTAAATGATCATACCGAAAATGCAATGCACTATTGGAAAATGTATTGGAGAATATTATACATGTTTGGATTTGTTTTTGGGAATGAATCAAGAGTGTGATTTGTGCAACTCACAATTTCTACAAGTTTTGAAAATTTTCCTATTTTGAGCTTTACAAGTTTTGTGATTTATGATGTTGGTTTTTTACCTTTTTTATGGGTTAGAATGAATGGCGTGCTATTGGAGTTCAGCAAAGCCGAGGGTGGGTTCACTACGCAGTTCATCGCCCAGAGCCACACATCATGCTTTTCAGGAGGCCACTAAACTACCAGCAGCAGCAGGAGCAAAACATGCTTGCCAAGTGAAATTCTACTGCTCAGGGATTTTATATGATTTTATATTTCTAAGCTTTAGTTTTGAAAGGCTACCCTCATTTCCTCTGGAAATGTACCTATTACACAGTATTATACTCTATTGAGAAACTTGTGTTCTTCAAGTGAATGTTGGAGTGCAGTAATGTACTACTGGAAATGAATTTTTAACGCGAAACTTGTCTCTTTATTTTTTTGCTTTTTTTGATTCTTTTATTTGGTGGTGATTTGTGGCTAAGCTTCTTCCTATGATGGAACTTTTTCTTTGAGAAAAATTATTGGTTTTTTCTTTTGGGTTATGTTGCTTAATATATCATATGTTGATAATTAGATGGTTTAAGTGCACTTAATCGTTGTGGTCTTTTTAGATTATGGTCAAGGGTTGCTCTGTTATTGCCAGGAAAATTTAGAATTTTCGTGGGCCTAGTGGACTAAATGTGTGCCTTTTACTGTTTTGAGCTTTTGCTTGTGATGCACATTAAGGCCCCGTTTATATCCAGTAATTGGGCTGGATCCATTTTATTAACCCATCAGGTGTATGTATAGCCTCTTTTTGGCCTTTGTCTTGTTGGACACGACGGGGTGGATATCACCTGGCCTGGTTTAAGTTTGAATTTGTTTGTGTGATTTTTATCCACAAAGGAAGGTTGACTAATCAGTAATCACACAAGCCCAATGTCCATACCCAATTCTTGTTTTATCTAATTCAGTAATTTGTTCTTGGGGCCATCTCCAATCTAAATTTCCGTGTTAGTTTAGTTTTTGCATTAAAATTTAGAATTGTGCAATATTTTGCATCAAAATTAATGTCCACCACCATAGATTTGCTTCATACTTTTGCACTAAACAAATAAATTATTTGGATATTCTTTCTCATTCCAAGTACAGTATCTTTTAATTTCCACCAAATATTTATTGGTCTTGTAATATATATTTGATTAATTAAATATTTAATTTTCTATATAATATAATTTTGGAATTAAATAACATGCACTGAAAAATTAAATAATTTATAATCAGTTTTCAAAAATTAAAAATTTATATACATAAATAAAATATTTTTATTTACAAAATCGTATAGGTAAAAGATCCTAGGTATTATAAAAAGTTTTTAAAGATTATAGATGTTAGGTCTTATTTTGAAAATATGCTATTAAAATATTTGGTTAAATTAAGATGATAAGGTTTTTAAGATATTAGTAATGACATTATGTAATTAAAATAAATAAAATAAAGTTGTTAATATATGATAATTTTTTTATGGAAAAAGCGGGATTTTCCAATATTTTTAAAAAGAGTTCATAATTTATAAGCTCCTAAACGATTCTTTTCTTAGAATCCTATAATCTCTTCCCCCCCAAAAAAAATTACCAAATAAGTTTTTCTCAAACATTTTATAAGACATTTCAAAAGGCATAAACTCTAGCAAACACTATATAAATCAAGAAAAGTCTACTATTCGTAGAGTTGGCAAAATTGGGTCAGCCTAACCAACTTGCATGTAGAATTGGGTTGAACTTCATTTTAAGACTCAAAAATGATTGGATCTATTCCGGTATTCCCAAACAGCCCGAATCTCAACAGGCTCGAGAAGATGAGTTTTATGACTTGGACTGATGGGCTTGAATCGGCCAATCCAATCCATTCCCAGCTCTAACTATTTGGATCTATGACTGATGAAAGAGACCGGGTTAAGTAAAAAGTCTCTACTGTTTAATTTGTATCGAAAAAATCTATACTATTTGTCTTCTTCGAACAAGGATTTCCATGAACGGGAAAAAATAAGTTTGGTGAACCTACTTTAATGAATGGTTGGTCGAATGAACTTTTCATAATTTTTGCATAAATTTGCGCTGAAAACAAGAAAAGTCCAGTATGAGTTTCAGCTTGTAGCGCGAAAAAACGGAAAAGGAGAAACGAAGAGCAAAGAGTCTATCCCTCTATGCTTTGGAATCAAAGACGGAAAGTTGAAAACCAGACATTACATTACATGTTTGCTGGGTAATTTGGTCAATTTGCCCCTCTTAGACATGTGAATCTAAAGTGTAAACGTAAGATTAAATTTAGTGCATATCTATATTTCTTGCAATCAATTAAAGTACACGTAATACATATCCACCATTACTTTTTTTTTGGTCTTATCTATTAATTTATATCCCAACCACAAAGGCTGTAAACGAACCGAGCTTTAACGAACGGGTTTTTCTTGTGTTCGTTTGTTTATTATTTATTTATTTTAAAAGATTGTTTATGTTCGTTTTGTTGAAATATACTTTGTTTACAAAGTGATTACAACGGGAGCCTTCAACAATGGCTTTACAAACAGAAAATGGAAAATTACAAGGAAATAGAAATCGACTATTACAACCGAAAAAAGCCGAGTCGAGTAGAACTCTATCCGCAAGACAAATACGCCCATTAGTGCTCACGGTTTAACGTAATGTCCCCAAAGATAAAACGGGCTGCGTCCTCTCTCAGTAAAGCACCCGCACACAAAGGCACTGCCGAATCGAACTCGAAGGAGCGAGAATCGGCCGCTGGACTCGAACGCAGAGTGAAATGTTGTTGAAAATGTGATACGAAATGTTACGACACTTTCGACGACACCTTTGAAAAATGTCAATGTATGCGATTTTTCGTATCTCGAAATCGCAATGGAACCAACTATTTATAGGCAAAAAAACTCCACATGCGGGGAATTAATCGGGGGTAAGGTAATGGGCATTAACCTCCTTTGTAACTCCCAGGTGTTACAAACACATTGATGACCACAATCCGGGGTTACAACCCCACTATCTAAGGAGTTACATACTCCATTAGTCAACTATGAATCCGGACACCGCAATGTCCGGTTCATCCGGCGACCCAACACCCAACATCACGAATTTGGGCCAAACCCATTTTCGAGTGACAAAAGTGTTGTGGACATGGATCCGGCCCTGACAAAGCCCAAGCCCACGCCCACGCCCACGCCCAAGCCAAAGGCGGGCGGACGGGCGGCGCGCCCGCGTGTGGCCCACTTGTGATCATCCACTTATGTTATAGTATATCCAACTAATAACATCTTCTAGTTTATAAACTAGGATAAACTTAGTTTTTAAGCTATGTGGGATGAAGAAAAATCCTTTCAACTCCCTTTCATAATACCCATTTTTGTGGCCAACGTGTATTAATTTCTCACTCACCGAAATTCGGTATTGAGAAATACAAAATACTACGAACATCTACTCGGAAAGTAGATCAATAATATACAATTTAATTCCTCCAAAATTAAATTCTTAGCCACCGAAAATTTGGTCAAATTCGGGACGACGCCGATTTCTCAAACCCAAATTTCCAACAATCCCCCACATGAGTGGAAATTAATGCATGCATGAATGCGGACACGCAACCTGATCCTCAAGAGACAACATCGCATCGGGATAGGTAGCTTGTGGCTTTGAACCTTCCATAGTTAATACTATCGGGTAAACCGTGGCCTAGTGGACATAATGCCTTGAACTATTCCTCCATGGTGTATACCGAGACAATAAAAGATTAACACAAAGAAGGTCTCAACCCCTCCCCGTTCTCACGCTTGTGTCCGTTTCTCGGCCATGGACACCACTTTGGATTCACAAGTGTTACCTTGAAGCGGCCCTCACTTCTCACTTATATAGGTGATCTCCTATCCGAGTATCCTGCTATACTCTACCTCAACTAGGTGTAGAAATGATTAAAAGTCAAATGACTTAGCCTCACCACAACTGCGGTGTTCAACACTTGGCATTGCTCTCAGGGATGGGTTGAAACATTGTTTCCAAATGTTACAACTCAACCTTCATAGCTTAGTTTTCCCATTGAACCAAGTTCTTGGGATCTCCAAATCATCATGGTTGGGTTACCACTATGATGGTTATTTTCACTTTGTGGACTTTAAGCCCATTCCCTATAGCAATTTACACAATTGATCTCGATTTAATCCTTTCACAAAGGATATGCCAAATTGTGCTTTTGACTTTACGTAGTCAATTGACATTACACCACTTGAGATCAATTGTCTAACGGTATTATGTCTCCGACGAATATGTCAGACTTACCGTTATACATATATTGCTCGTGCCTCTTCCTATAGCCGCATGGCTATCACAAGTGAATCGTCACCGAAGGCACATGCTTCCTCCAACATGGAATATCTTCCAAAAAGTTTGAAGCCACTCTACTTCTTCACCTGACTTTATCCAAAGCTATAAACTCGATTCCATGGTGGATCGAGCTATACACGTTTGTTTCGTGGACTTCCACGATACCGTGTTTGATACATGTTTTTATCTTAATTTTGATGATTTTATTTTATCACCAAAACAATGTTTTTAAAGGTTGTCCAAATACTCCTAAATGATTTAAAATGATTTTAATATTTTCCGGAGTATTTTCTCAAAGTTTATTTTCGTCTAAATTGACAACGCTTTTAATGATTTTATGTTATTGGGTTTTTACTCTCAAACGATGTTCCTAAATGTTGTCCTAATACTTCCGATCGGTTTAAAATGTTTTTACTAAATTTTCGGAGTATTTCTTGAGTTTTATTTTCGACACAAATTGACAATATTTTGTCTCGAAATCGACCCGTCCCATAGGGCAACCCATACCGAAGATGTTTTTAGAAAGAAAATGAGACGGAAAAAGAAAAACAAGCGGTCGGCCGGCCGCTTCGGCGTCGGCCGTCGGCCGGCCGGCCGCCAGTGGGTCGGTGCACTGCAAGTGTGTTTCAAAGCGTAACGTTTTATCCTTGCAAAATCCATGAGGGGGACCGGTTGGGGTGATGGTCGACGGTCGAGGTAGACGTCGACCGGCCGCCTGTTATTTTTCTTTGTGTATTTTTTCCAACGTCTATTTCGTGCGACCGGTCGCCCTATGTATTGACAAAGAAAAATATGACCGTTTGACAACAGACACATTTCCTTAAATTGTGGGATTGATTTTAACACCTATATTCTTGATTTTAATTGTATTTTTCGTAGATTTTCAATCCCCAAGAGGAGCCTATGCTTGATCAATCATCTCCTATAAATAGAGGAAGTTTTGGAGCAACCAACACAACAATTGAGATACAATACAACAAGATACACTTCAAGCAAACACTTGGTCTTTCATATTTATTATTCTTGTTGTAAAATTGCCTAGCTTATCACTTTCACATCCTTGAGGTCTAGGCTATTCTTGATTACACTTGCACTCTATTGTATTATCAATTATCGAGTTGTAATCTTGAATTTGTGGTCGTCATTCAAACACAAGATATCCTTGTGAGTGTTCTTGTGGTAAGAACACACTTGGGTGAACTAGGTGTTAGGTGTAAGAAGATTGTGGTAATCTTCTTGTTGAGGTGTTGAAGAGTGTGGTGTTTTCAAGTGAAGATTGTGGTAATCTTCACAAGGTGCCGTTGAAGATTGTGGTAATCTTCAAGAAGAGATTGTGGTAATCTCAAAGGTGGTGTTGAAGAAGAGTGTGGTGCTCTTCAAGGTGTTGTAAGTTGAATTTGTATTAATTGTGGTAATTAATAAAATTCTTTTTCTTTTCGAAATCCATCCCGGATATACTTGGGGTGGTAGAGGATTAGGCCCCTAGGTGGGTTGAACCTCTTTAAATCGACGTGTGTTGTTTACATTCCGCACCTTCATTATTTTGTTTGAGCATTCGGTTTGAAAAAGAGGGCGAAATCGAAAAGATGGAGATAATCTATTCACCCCCCCCTCTAGATTATCGTAGCCGCTGGACTTACAAGTGGTATCAAAGCCAAACTTTTGGCAAGCTCGTTTCACATCGCGAGTGAAGAGAAACGATCGTCGGCTACGAACGAAGCTCACCTTTCCTAAGCACCTCCACCACCAAGCCACCTCGGTTTGATTCCAAAAATTTTATATTTTGGAAAGAAAGAATGGAATGCTACTTACAAGGTTGCGGGTTCGACATTTGGAACACCGTCATTAATGGAGAATCCATTCCGATGAAAAATACACCACACACCTCAAAAAGCTTCAAAGAGCTCAATGATGAAGAGAAGAGAATCATCTCCTTAAATGGTAAAGCTCTTAATATCTTACATTGTTCACTTACCACTTTGGAATTTGATCATATTGTAGGTATTCGATCGGCACATGAAGTATGGCAAAAATTAGAAGCCATCTATGGAGTATTTGCAAATGAAAGAAGTCAAACAAAAGCATCTACTTCTCAAGATCATACAAGCTCAAATCTAAGGAATAAGCTCTCCTACAACTTCCAATTATGAAGAAGTTGAATATTGTTTTATGGGCATCAATGAAGAAAATGAGGTATGTCTTAAGCCCTCTACTTCTTATGATATTGTCATTCAAAATGATTATAGTGATTTACAAAATGATTATGATGAACTTCAAAATGAATTCCAAAGCTTACTTGTTAAATACAAAAATTTGAAAAAGGAATTCATTGTTTTGAAAAATGATAAGGATAGTTTGTTTACTTCCTATGAATCTCTATCATGTGCTCACACCACCACACTTGACAAGGTTAGAAACCTTGAAATAGAAAATAGTACTCTTGTTGAGAATATTGATTGCATGAAAAAGGATTTATTAAAATCCAACTCGAGTACCAATAAAATGACAAATATTGTTGATATTCATAATTGTGATAAAAGTCTTGATCATAAGCCTAAAGTTGTTAATCATATGAAAAAGGATCAAGTCACTATGCATATTGGTCATTATGCTCCTAGAATCACTACTTGCTTTTATTGTGGCAAAAAGGGTCATACGGCTAATTCTTGTCGGGCTAGAAATGGCTCTAAATATTGTTGGAGACCTAAAAGTCTCAAAGCTAATCTTAAAGGACCCAAACACATGAGGGTACCACAAAACAATGTGCTATTAGGTACCCGGCAAAGCAAAAATCGGAGAAAATTCATGCCACCAAGAAAACATCAAATGAACGTTTCATTTGATCAAAGAAGGAGAAACTATTTTCGACAAAGCCAATTTCCAAGAAGAGGATATAATCAAAAATGGGAAGAACACAATCCTTGGAAATGGCAAAGACATCATCAACAAGATGATTTTCAAAGAAGAAGAGACCATCAACAATGGGAAAGGCACAACCCATGGAAATGGCGTAATTGGTAACCCGTATCTCCCTATTTAAATATGCATTTTATTTTGTTATGCATGCTTTTATTTGTGTCTTAATTGCAAAATGTTTTTTCAAGTATTTATTTTTAGGTCTCTTATATATTTATGAGTTTCAATATTTTTAAAAGAGACCTTGCATGTTTTTTTTTAAAACTCTTGAGCTTTTCATTAGACTTATGTGGCTTATTATCTCTTATGAAATCTTATAGCATAAGCTCTTTTTTTATCTCATATTATTTGCCTACACTTGAATCTTCTATGTTATCTAAGAATTGTGTAGGATACATTTTTCATACTCATTGGCTATTACGTCATCAAGTTTCTTAAACCATCGAGGTATGTCTACTCGTGATTCTGTCCTTAAAACTCGATTTTATGCTTATGCACATATCTTTCAAGATAATTCATTTTGACCCCTTAAGTTCCCCTAATTGATCTTGCAATTTTTTTCTTTTAAAAGGCACTACGTGTTTAGTCTCGATTTTATCATTTATATGTTTTTCCCAAAACCCATATTTGTTGGACTTAGTCCAAAATTATATTTTTGCAAAGTTTTTAAAACTTTTGGGGTGGAAAATCGAATTTTGAAAAATGGGAGAAAGAAAAATCACTGGGACTGTCATAAGCAGGGGCGACGGCCGCTCGCACCTCGACCGGCCGCACCCCACCCGACCTCGGCCGCCAGGGTTATTTTTCAAGCTTAAAACGATCGTTTCTTCTCTTTAAGAAAAGAACAAAAATCCCCCAAACCCTATAGCAAAATAATTTTTTTTTTTCTACAAAATCTTCAATTCTTCATCATTTTTCACGATTCTTGTTGCTAATCTTCTTATTTTTCTCAAGAATCTTTCATATATGGCACCTCCAAGAAATTCTACCGAACGAAATCCTCAAAAGAGGAGAAGGAGGCAAAGGGGTGAATCTTCTTCCAATCCCCAACAAGATGATATTCTACAAAGAGACCATCAAAATCGCTTACGGAAGAGGAGATTGTCGAATTAAGAGCCGGGGTTTCAAAATCGAGCATTCATTGGGACTCTAGTAAGTTATCACTCCTCTACGAGCCTCCTCTAGAGCTAATAGATTTCGTTTTTTAAATAAACTTGCGGAGGAACATTATGAGAATATTGGATTGAATGATAAGAAAATTGCGTGCACTCGTATGGTTCGTTTTCAAGCTTTTCATGATGAATTTCCGGATATTAGAGCTTACTTTGAAATTCAAGGATGGGTTTCACTTTGGGATAATCCGTGTTTGCACTATGATGACGAGCTTATAAAACTTTTCTATGCAAATATGTGGATTGTTGATGCTACGATAGATAATCCTTTGGAACTTCACACATTTGTTAATGGTAGGCATTATTCATGGACATTGGCCGATATTTGTGATCACTTTAACGTGCCAAATGATGGAGTAGTCAATGTGAATTGCACCATTGGGATGATAACATTTTCGGTGTCTCACTAGATGATGTGAAAACCTTTTTAGGAGTATATCCCGAAGTGACATACTCGGCAATGCCGCCAAATTATCGGATTATATCTATCATTTGCTCTATTGTGTTTGTGGAAAGGAAGTAAAACTTCCAAGTAATCTCGAACTCTTTCTCACCTATAAGATTGTTCGAGGAGAAAGAGTAAATTATGGGGCAATTTTTGTATATTGCTTGTTGGAATCTAGAAAGCTTACCAAGAAGAAATATACCTTGGGAAATTTGATTTGCCGACTCTTATACTTATCGGGATACCCGGAAAATGAAATGAATACCCGAAATTCGTCACAATGATTTTGATAATGCCAACATTCTACAAATGGTAAGAATGCGACGACATTTACCACGGGTTCCTACCAAAGCCGCTAGGGACGTGCCCGACATCAACAACAACCTCGGGATGATTTCTTTAATGATAATGAGGTTGAAAATATTGGAAGAGGTGAGTTTGACGAACAAGGAGATGATGTGGGAAATGAAGAGGAAAATGAAGAAGAAAATGTGGGAAATGAACAAGATATTAGGGAAGAAGAAAAAGGAAGAAGATGAAGACGAGTTGGATGTTGAAGATCTAAATATCAAAGAGAGAATGGCCAAAGTGGAAAGAGAAACATTTAGAGATGTGGCCTCTCTTAGAAAAGAGCTCCGGGTCGTGAAAAAGGAAAATTCTAGTTTGAAGAAGTCAATTGGCAAATTGAAGAAATTCATCAAGGACCTCATACCAGGAACTTGCTTCTCTTCGGACGAAGATTGATATCCCCATCTCCTTTACTTTCTAAAGCATTTTCATTTAAGTTGCTTTGAACTTTTATGAACTTTTGTAAAACTCATTTGTACTAACGATATTTGCTTGTTTTTCTTAAAGGGTTAAAATTGCAAGTTGATAATGACTTGTGGATAATCATGACTTTGATGGAGTATTTGATGGTAAAAATACTCTAAAGCATTGTTTGATAATTGGTATGAAGTACTTGATGGTAAAAGTGCTTCTTTTATTGCTTTGTTATGCTTAGTTAAATATGTTGGGTCTTATGATACATGTTGAAAGCATGACTTATTACTTGATGGTTGCTCAAATTTTTGGCATTTGTAATGCCTTGATCATTCTTAGCTTATCTCAATGGGTTGAACCCTTGAAAATCTACTTTGAGCTTCTTAATTGATGAACAAATTATTGCATATGGTGCATATGATTTTTTGAGCTTTGAAATGAGGTTGATTGATGATATGAAAATTTTTGGCTTGAACCATTTACAAAGGTTATATACAACCTCTTCTATTTTTTTCACGCACAAAGTGTTTGTTAAAATGTCGCAATTTCAAACTTCTACATGATTCTCTCGCTTCCAAAAGTCTTCTATACTCATTGAGATCATGTTTTGGGAAATAAAACGAGCGTATGAACTTTTCATGATACATTTCTCCCATTTTCCTTGGTTTTTAAGCCTAAATTACTCAATGGTTGAAACACCATTTCTTTGGCGCACTTTGATATACTTCTATGATGTGTTCACCATCCTAACATTCTTTTTGATGATTCCAAAGGGGGAGAAAAACAGGATATTGGCTCATTAGCTCAAAGAAGCTAATAAAAAGCTTGTCATAAAAGTTTATAAGCTATGGCTCATAAAAGCCATAAGTTGTGATTTATTTTTAGTCCAATTGTTGCTTGATGGACTTATATTATTATTTAATGTTGTTTTGTGACAGGGGGAGCTTATAAGCTCTTGAACAAATTGTAAAAGCTAAAGCTTTTAGCTTATGGATTATTGCTCTTACTTTATTCTTGATGTGCTTGTGGATAGGGGGAGCTTGTGCTTATTATTGAAAATATTTACTCCTACTTGGTTGCTTTAATATTTTTGGAAATTTTGGTTGCTTCCAAACGGTCAAATGTTTTTACCGGAAAATCATTTCTAAAATTGCTCTCTTAGTTTGTGTAAAAATTGTTTTGGTTTGTAATCATCAAAAAGGGGGAGATTGTTTGATACATGTTTTTATCTTAATTTTGATGATTTTATTTTATCACCAAAACAATGTTTTTAAAGGTTGTCCAAATACTCCTAAATGATTTAAAATGATTTTAATATTTTCCGGAGTATTTTCTCAAAGTTTATTTTCGTCTAAATTGGACAACGCTTTTAATGATTTTATGTTATTGGGTTTTTACTCTCAAACGATGTTCCTAAATGTTGTCCTAATACTTCCGATCGGTTTAAAATGTTTTTACTAAATTTTGGGAGTATTATTTGAGTTTTATTTTTACCACAAATTGGACAATATATTTCGTCTCTGGTGGTCGGCCGCCCTATAGGGCAACCCATACCTCAAGATGTTTTTAGAAACAGAAAATGAGACGGAAAGAAAAACAAGCAGGTCGACCGGCCGCTCGGGCGTCGACCGGTCGGTCGGCCGACGGCCGCCAGTGGGTCGACCGCACTGCAGTGTGTTTCAAACGAGCGTTTTATCCTTGCAAAATCCATGAGGGGGGACCGGTTGGGGTGATGGTCGGCCGGTCGAGGTAGACGTCGCCGGCCGCCGTGTTATTTTTCTTTGTGTATTTTTTCCAACGTCTATTTTCGTGCGCGACCGGTCGCCTCTATGTATTGACAAAGAAAAATATGACCGTTGATGACACATTTCCTTAAATTGTGGGATTGATTTCTAACAGCTATATTCTTGATTTTAATTGTATTTTTCTCAGAGATTTTCAATCCCCAAGAGGAGCCTATGCTTGATCAATCATCTCCTATAAATAGAGGAAGTTTTGGAGCAACCAACACAACAATTGAGATACAATACAACAAGATACACTTCAAGCAAACACTTGGTCTTTCATATTTATTATTCTTGTTGTAAAATTGCCTAGCTTATCACTTTCACATCCTTGAGGTCTAGGCTATTCTTGATTACACTTGCACTCTATTGTATTATCAATTATCGAGTTGTAATCTTGAATTTGTGGTCGTCATTCAAACACAAGATATCCTTGTGAGTGTTGTGGTAAGAACACACTTGGGTGAACTAGGTGTTAGGTGTAAGAAGATTGTGGTAATCTTCTTGTTGAGGTGTTGAAGAGTGTGGTGCTCTTCAAGGTGAAGATTGTGGTAATCTTCACAAGGTGCCGTTGAAGATTGTGGTAATCTTCAAGAAGAGATTGTGGTAATCTCAAAGGTGGTGTTGAAGAAGAGTGTGGTGCTCTTCAAGGTGTTGTAAGTTGAATTTGTATTAATTGTGGTAATTAATAAAATTCTTTTTTCTTTTCGAAATCCATCCGGATATCTTTGGGGTGGTAGAGGATTAGGCCCTAGGTGGGTTGAACCTCTTTAAATCGACGTGTGTTGTTTACATTCCGCACCTTCATTATTTTGTTTGAGCATTCGGTTTGAAAAAGAGGGAAATCGAAAAGATGGAGATAATCTATTCACCCCCTCTAGATTATCGTAGCGCTTGGACTTACATACCGCACCACCTCCAATGGTGAATATGTATCCACTAGTGGAATAAGAATCTTTCGAATCCGAAATCCAACTAAGATCGCTTATACCCTTCAAGTACAACCGAATATCTCGAAAGTACTATAGCCCATACTCCAAGGTATACTTCAAGTACTTTAACACCTTGGTTAACGCTTTCCAATGCTCGTGGCTTGGATTGCTCATGAACCTACTCAACATATTTACAGGGTAGGCCAAGTCCGGGCGTGTACAATTTGTAATGTACATCCGATCGCCTATAAGACGTGAGTATTCCATCCGAGCCACTGTGGTTCGCTTCATTAGCAACAGATTTACACTTAAATCAATGGGCGTCTTTGACGGTGAATCGTCAAAAGCATTGAATTTCTTGAGCACTTTCTCCACATAGTGGGATTGTGACAAGATAATTCCATCATGAGTTCTCGCTGATTTTTATCTTGAGGATCACATCGCCAGTTCCCATATCCTTCATGTCAAAGTTTCTTTAACATTCTTTTCGTGTCCATGATAACATCATGACTACGCCCATGATTAACAAATCGTCACGTATAGACAAACTATGGCAAATGCTTCCGATGTCCCTTTGACATATACACATTTATCACATTCGTTGATTTTATACCCGTTTGACAACATCGTGTTATCAAACTTAAGATGCCATTGTTTTGGAGCTTGTTTGATCCATACAAGGATCTTATCAACTTGTACACCTTCTTTTCTTGGCGGGTGCAACAAACCCTTTAGGTTGTTCCATATAGATTTCAAAGCATCTATCTCTCCATTCGTAAACGCCGTTTTGACATCCATCTCGATGAATCTCTAGATTGTGCAAAGCAAAGAATCGCGAGGAAAGCACCGAATAGACGCAATCCTCGTTCTGGGAGGAGAATAAGTGTCAAAGAAGTCATACCCTTCTTTTTGTTTAAAGCCTTTGGCTACAAGGTATGCTTTATACTTATCAATAGTTCCATCTCGCTTTATATTTCTTCTTTAGGATCCACTTACATCCTAAAGGCTTATGGCCGGGGAGATCAACCAACTCCCACGTATGGTTTTGTAGAATGGACTCGATTTCACTATTGATTGCTTCTTGCCGAGCGGAGCATCTGGACTACTTAGAGCCTCCTTAATCGAGTTCGCTCACCTTCTAACATCAATGTTAGAAAGTCAGTCCAAAGGACTTAACCACCTTTCGCCTCTTACTCCGTCTTAGTTCTTCACCACTCGGTGTTGAACTCACTATTGTCAAATGTGACGAGATGTTGTACGGATGTCGTTCGGATGTTATAACATCCGACGGCAAAGACTTTCAACAACATCTGCAGTAACATCGCATAATTTATTTCAGATGTGATAACACCGAAGTCACATCTCCAAAGAACATCCGAATACGATCTTTTCTTTAGACTTCCATTTATCCTTTCTTTACAAGGATAAATATTCTCAAAAAGAATATAACATTCCTTGACTCAATTATGGTACCATCTGTCATTTCCGGATTTTCGACTTATGTACCATAAAGCGATATGCACTCTTTAAGTGCATAACCAATAAAAACACAATCGACCGTTTTAGGGCCGATTTTCACTTGCTTTGGTTCAGGTATCACAACCTTAGCCAAACACCCCCACACTTTAAGGTATTTATAAGAAGGCTTACGATTTTTCCACAATTCGTAAGGAGTCTTATCTTTCCCTTTAAGTGGGATTTTATTCAATATGTGGTTTGCCGTTAACACAGCCTCCCCCCACATATTCTGAGTTTCTTTGTTCAACTCCGGATTACGCCAGAACTTACACAGCTCTTGGTCTTTTCATTAGCATTAGAATGCTTTCCAATGTTCTAAAACCATTAGAACCTCGTTCCAACCATATTGTTAGAACCTCGTTCAAACAAATTTCAGAACCTTGTTCCGACAATTCTGTTCGAACCATTTTACAGCGAGTGTGACCTTAGATGTTGGCACACCTTAAGCAACATTTCAGACCTCACACTTGGTTCTGAAACTGCCTTAGGTGTTACAACACTTTTGGCAACACCTCGTGCAAATATCTTTCAATTGTCCCGATTCGGTGTTACAACACCTCGATAACGCCGCGAATCGTGGTACAATGTCGCTTTGGTGTTACAACACCTCCGACAACACTTTCTCGCAACACTTAAATCGCGAATCAAGCTCGAAGCCCAAAAGTGAGAGAAAGTGTGGTCATACCCCCACGATCATTTGATCCGTTAGAATTCTTAAAAAGTATTCCAACACAGTTTTCTCAAGTCTCTACCAATACTTTCATGGATTTAGCTTCAGGCCCTCGATTGCTTTCTTCGATTTTCAGTCGAACAATCAGGCCACTAATCCAAATTCCTTACAGTTATGCATTTAGGAATTTATGAATATTTCCAACCTGGTAACAACATCTAAACGATGCAAACCATTTGGAAATTTTCATTTAAACCACTTCCTCTAAGACGAATATCATGCGGGATCAGTCGAAACCTTTACACTAGTTTCAACACATTTTTGAATTCTTGGAATCATCCATTTCTCAATCCAAAAAACTAGAAATAACGAACCTCTTGGAATCACATCCTCATTTCGTATTTCTTTTCAAAACC
Organism: Rehmannia glutinosa; assembly: GCA_016081115.2. Taxonomy (NCBI): domain Eukaryota; kingdom Viridiplantae; phylum Streptophyta; class Magnoliopsida; order Lamiales; family Orobanchaceae; genus Rehmannia; species Rehmannia glutinosa. The sequence goes on from JABTTQ020000750.1 coordinate 48,756, forward strand.
ATGAACTTGTTGGAAAAACATCCTCGATTCAATACATACAAGAAAGTGTACCACTATGTCCGTTAAGGACAAAGTCACAACATAGGATATCACCATCCTAGCCCCATGCTTCAAACGCAACGCGTTTTTAGCAACAACAACAATTCCAGCAACCACTGGAAGGTCTTCTGTCAGATTCATCTCCAAGCTAAGGCTATGTTTCTCCTCGCCATCGTGAAGGTACGATATTTGTCTTGCGTTTGTTGAAATATGCTTTGTTTACAAAGTGATTACAACGGGAGCCTTCAACAATGGCTTTACAAACAGAAAATGGAAAATTACAAGGAAATAGAAATCTGACTATTACAACTGGAAAAAGCCGAGTCGAGTAGAACTCTATCCGCAAGACAAATACGTCCCGGCTAGTGCTCACGGTTTGACGTAATGTCCCCAAAGATAAAACGACTTTACGTCCTCTGTGTAGAGTAGCACCCCAGACACAAAGGCACCTGTCGAACTCGAAGGAGCGCGGCGGCCTGCTTTGGACTCGAATGCAGAGTGAAATGTTGTTGAAAATGTGATACGAAATGTTACGACACTTTCGACGACACCTTTGAAAAATGCTGAATGTATGCGATTTTCTGTATCTGAAATCTGCAATGGAACCAGCTATTTATAGACAGCAAAAACTCCACCTGCAGGGAATTAATCATGGTAAGGTAATGGGCATTAACCTCCTTTGTAACTCAAGGTGTTACAAACACATTGATGACCACAATCTGGGGGTTACAACCCCACTATCTAAGGAGTTACATACTCCATTAGTCAACTATGAATCTGGACACCTGCAATGTCCAGGTTCATCCGGCGGCCCAACACCCAACAATCACGAATTTGGGCCAAGCCCATTTTCGAGTGACAAAAGTGTTGTGGACCTGGACCCGGGCCCAATAGGGCCGGGCCGCCCCGGCCAGACCAAGCCCAAGCCCACGCCGTGCCAGGCGGGCGGGCGGGCCGGCGGCGCTCGTGTGGCCCACTTGTGATCATCCACTTATGTTATAGTATATCCAACTAATAACATCTTCTTGTTTATAAACTAGGATAAACTTAGCTTTATAAGCTATATGGGATGAAGAAAAATCCTTTCAACTCCCTTTTCATAATACCCATTTTTGTGGCCAACTTCGTGTATTAATTTCTCACTCACGGAATTCAGTTTTGAGAAATAAAAATACTACGAACATCTACTCGGAAAGTAGATCAATAACATACAATTTAATACCTCCAAAATTAAATTCTTAGCCACCTAAAATTTGGTCAAAGTCGGGACGACGTCCACTTTCTCAAACCCAAATTTTCAACACGTTTGTTAATAATCAAACTTGTTCACGAACATGCTCATTAATTGTTCATGCATAACCGTATGAACATGTTTAAGGGGAAAAATATTAAATACACTTGTTGAAGAATACTCAACTCAAAATAAATGAATATTATAATAAATGTAAATATAAATGTGATGTAATATTAAACTAAAACAAGCTTATTTTTCATAAGTAACGAATATTAAGCAGTAAATGTATAAGTAATAATTAAAAAATATATAATAAACAAATGTCAAACAAACACTGAATGGGCAGTTCATGAAAAATAACGAACAAATTTTCTTGTTCGCTTATGTTCGTTAAGGTTAATGAACGATCACAAATGAATGTTAACTGAACTTGTTCACGAGCTGCATGTTTGTCGAAAGTTCTGTTTGTTTACAGCCCTAAGTCAAAAGTAAACCATCGGCAATTAATTTAAACGTCGGTTGATTATATAGGTAACTAGTGAATATACATTAAGGCAAGTTGCAACATGCTCTTGATTTGTGAAGTATCATTGATTAAAGAGTATTTGCAAACTCTAAAAAAAAGTGTTTCTTATCTTTAGGTATTAAATGATTCCGATTGGTTTAGAAAAGCCTAAACCCTTGAATGTGTAACTTAATTCTCCATTTCAACACTAAATAGTGTTTTTTCTTTTGGGTCTTCCATAATTCCGTGGACTTGTTTATGTTGAAATATGCTTTGTTTACAAAGTGATTACAACGGAGCCTTCAACAATGGCTTTACAAACAGAAAATGGAAAATTACAAGGAAATAGAAATCGACTATTACAAATCGAAAAAACCGAAGTCGAGTAGAACTCTATCCGCAAGACAAATATGTCCGGCTAGTGCTCACGGTTTGACGTAATGTTCCCAAAGATAAAACGACTTTACGTCCTCGTATGCAGTAGCACCCCGGACACAAAGGCACTGTCGAACTCGAAGGAGCGAGCTTAAAATCGGCCGATGGACTCGAATGCAGAGTGAAATGTTGTTGAAAATGTGATACGAAATGTTACGACACTTTCGACGACACCTTTGAAAAATGTTGAATGTATGCGATTTTCTATGCGAAATCGCAATGGAACCAAACTATTTATAGGCAAAAAAACTCCACCGCAGGGAATTAATCATGGTAAGGTAATGGGCATTAACCTCCTTTGTAACTCCCAGGTGTTACAAACACATTGATGACCACAATCTGGGGTTACAACCCCACTATCTAAGGAGTTACATACTCCATTTGTCAACTATGAATCACGGACACCGCAATGTTCGGTTCATCATGCCCAACACCCAACAATCACGAATTTGGGCCAAGCCCATTTTAGAGTGACAAAAGTGTTGTGGACCTGGACCGGCCCACGATAGTGCGGGGCCGCCCAGCCCAGCACCCCTTTAAGACAAGCCCAGCCCACGCCCACGCCAAGCCCAAGCCCATGCCTGGGCGGCGGCGGGCGCAAGGGCGTCTTGTAGCGTGTAGCGTGTGGCCCACTTGTGATCGTCCACTTATGTTATAGTATATCCAACTAATAACATCTTCTAGTTTATAAACTAGGATAAACTTAGCTTTCTAAGCTATGTGGGATGAAGAAAAATCCTTTCAACTCCCTTTTCATAATACCCATTTTTGTGGCCAACTTCGTGTATTAATTTCTCACTCACCGAAATTCGGTTTTGAGAAATAAAAAATACTACGAACATCTACTCGGAAAGTAGATCAATAATATACAATTTAATTCCTCCAAAATTAAATTCTTAGCCACCGAAAATTTGGTCAAAGTCGGGACGACGCCCACTTTCTCAAACCCAAATTTCCAACAATCCCCCACATGAGTGGAAATTAATGCATGCATGAATGCAGACACGCAACTTGTCCTCAAGAGACAATACTGCATCAGGATAGGTAGCTTGTGGTTTTGAACCTTCCATAGTCAATACTATCGGGTACACTGGTGGCCTAGTGGACGTAATGCCTTGAACTATTCCTCCACGATGTATACCGAGACAATAAGATTAACACAAAGAAGGTCTCAACCCCTCCTGTTCTCACGTTTGTGTCCGTTTTTCGGCCATGGACACCACTTTGGATTCATAAGTGTTACCTTGAAGCGGCCCTCACTTCTCACTTATATAGGTGATCTCCTATCCGAGTATCTGCTATACTCTACCTCAACGAGGTGTAGGAATCATTAAAAGTCAAATGACTTAGCCTCACCACAACTTGCGGTGTTCAACACTTGGCATGGCTCTCTAGGGATGGGTTGAAACATTGTTCCCAAGTGTTACAACTCAACCTTCATAGCTTAGTTTTCCCATTGAACCAAGTTCTTGGGATCTCCAAATCATCATGGTTGGTTACCACTATGATGGTTATTTTCACTTTGTGGACTTTAAGCCCATTCCTCTAGCAATTGACACAATCGATCTCGATTTAATCCTTTCGTCAAAGGATCTGCCAAATTGTCTTTTGACTTTACGTAGTCAATTGACATCACACCACTTGAGATCAATTGTCTAACGGTATTATGTCTCCGACGAATATGTCTAGACTTACCGTTATACATATTGCTCTGTGCCCTTCCTATAGCCGCTTGGCTATCACAGTGAATCGTCACCGAAGGCACATGCTTCCTCCAACATGGAATATCTTCCAAAACGTTTCAAGCCACTCGCTTCTTCACCAACTTTATCCAAAGCTATAAACTCGATTCCATGGTGGGACCGAGCTATACACGTTTGTTTCGTGGACTTCCACGATACCGCACCACCTCCAATAGTGAATATGTATCCACTAGTGGAATAAGAATCTTTCGAATCCGAAATCCAACTAAGCATGCTATACCCTTCAAGTACAAAAGGATATCTCGAGTAGTATAGCCCATACTCCAAGGTATACTTCAAGTACTTTAACACCTTGGTTAACGCTTTCCAATGCTTGTGGCTTGGATTGCTCGTGAACCTACTCAACATATTTACAGGGTAGGCCAAGTCCTGGACGTGTACAATTTGTAATGTACATCGATCGCCTATAATACGTGAGTATTCCATCTCGAGCAATCGGTTCGCTTCATTAGCAACCAGATTTACACTTAAATCAATGGGCGTCTTTGACGGTGAATCATCAAAAACATTGAATTTCTTGAGCACTTTCTCCACATAGTGGGATTGTGACAAGATAATTCCATCATGAGTTCTCGCGATTTTTATCTTCAGGATCACATCGCCAGCTTCCCATATCCTTCATGTCAAAGTTTCTCTTTAACATTCTTTTCGTGTCCATGATAACATCATGACTCACGCCCATGATTAACAAATCGCTCACGTATAGACAAACTATGCCAAATGCTTCCGATGTCCTTGACATATACACATTTATCACATTCGTTGATTTTATACCCGTTTGACAACATCGTGTTATCAAACTTAAGATGTCATTGTTTTGGAGCTTGTTTGATCCATACAAGGATCTTATCAACTTGCACACCTTCTTTTTCTTGACGGGTGCAACAAACCCTTCAGGTTGTTCCATATAGATTTCAAAGATCTATCTCTCCATTCGTAAACGCCGTTTTGACATCCATCCGATGAATCTCTAGATTGTGCAAAGCAATCAATCGCGAGAAGCACCGAATAGACGCAATCCTCGTTCACGGAGAATAAGTGTCAAAGAAGTCATACCCTTCTTTTTGTTTAAAGCCTTTGGCTACAAGCCGTGCTTTATACTTATCATTAGTTCCATCTCGCTTTATATTTCTTCTTTAGGATCCACTTACATCCTAAAGGCTTATGGCCACAGGGAGATCAACCAACTCCCACGTATGGTTATTTAGAATGGACTCGATTTCACTATTGATTGCTTCTTGCCAGAGCGGAGCATCTGGACTACTTAGAGCCTCCTTAATCGAGTTCGGCTCACCTTCTAACATCAATGTTAGAAAGTCAGGTCCAAAGGACTTAACCACCTTTGGCCTCTTACTCCGTCTTAGTTCTTCACCACTCGGTGTTGAACTCACTGTTCTGTCAAATGTGACAGCAGATGTTGTACCAGATGTTATAACATCTCGGCAAAGACTTTCAAAGAACATCTGCGAGAACATCTGCAGCTGTTCCAGATGTGATAACACCAGAAGTCACATCTCCAGCAACATCTGAATACAGTCTTTTCTTTAGACTTCCATTTATCCTTTCTTTACAAGGATAAATATTCTCAAAGAATATAGCATTCCTTGACTCAATTATGGTACCAACTGTCATTTCCGGATTTTCTGACTTATGTACCATAAAGCGATATGCACTTGTTAAGTGCATAACCAATAAAAAACAACGATCGATCGTTTTAGGGCCGATTTTCACTTGCTTTGGTTCGTATCACAACCTTAGCCAAACACCCCCACACTTTAAGGTATTTTATAAGAAGGCTTACGATTTTTCCACAATTCGTAAGGAGTCTTATCTTTCCCTTTAAATGGGATTTTATTCAATATGTGGTTTGCCGTTAACACAACCCTCCCCCACATATTCTCGAGTTTCTTTGTTCAACTCGGATTACGCTAACTTACACATGACTCTTGGTCTTTTCATTAGCATTAGAATGCTTTCCAATGTTCTAAAACCATTAGAACCTCGTTCCAACCATATTGTTAGAACCTCGTTCAAACAAATTTTAACCTTGTTCCGACAATTCATTCGAACCATTTTACAAATGAGTGTGACCTTAGATGTTGGCACACCTTAAGCAACATTTGGACCTCACATTTGGTTCTCAAACCGCTTAGGTGTTACAACACTTTTGGCAACATCTCGTGCAAATGTCTTTGTGAAACCGATTGTGGTGTTACAACACCTCGCATAACGCCGCGAATCGTGGTACAATTTCGCTCATCGGTGTTACAACACCTCCGACAACACTTTCTCGCAACACTTAAATCGCAAATCAAGCTCTTAAGCCCAAAAGTGAGGAGAAAGTGTGGTCATAATTTCCCCACGATCATTTGTATCCATTAGAATTCTTAAAAAGTATCCCAACACGTTTTCTCAAGTCTCTACCAAGACTTTCATGGATTTAACCAGGCCTCGATTGTTTTCTTCGATTTTGTCGAACAATCAAAGCCACTAATCCAAATTCCTTACGATTATGCATTTAGGAATTTATGAATATTTCCAACTGGTAACAACATCTAAACGATGCAAACCATTTGGAAATTTTCATTTAAACCACATCCCTTCAAAGACGAATATCATGCGGGATCAAATGAAACCTTTACACTAGTTTCAACACATTTTTGAATTCTTGGAATCATCCATTTCTCAATCCAAAAACTAAAAATAACGAACCTCTTGGAATCACATCCTCATTTCGTATTTCTTTTCAAAACCATGAACTTGTTGGAAAAACATCTTAGTTCAAACCACACAATACATACAAGAAAGTGTACCACTAAGTCCGTTAAGGACAAAGTCACAACATAGGATATCACCATCCTAGCCCCATGCTTCAAACGCAACGCGTTTTTAGCAACAACAACAATTTCAAAGAACCATGGAAGGTCTTTCCGATTCATCTCAAGCGAAGGCTATGTTTCTCCTCGCCATCGTGAAGGTACGATATTTGTCTTGCGTTTGTTGAAATATGCTTTGTTTACAAAGTGATTACAATGGGAGCCTTCAACAATGGCTTTACAAACAGAAAATGGAAAATTACAAGGAAATAGAAATCTGACTATTACAACTGGAAAAAGCCGAGTCGAGTAGAACTCTATCCGCAAGACAAATACGTCCCGGCTAGTGCTCACGGTTTGACGTAATGTCCCCAAAGATAAAACGACTTTACGTCCTCGTGTACAGAGCACCCCCGAAACAAAGGCACTGTTGAACTCGAAGGCGGCGAGAATCGGGGTTTGTTGGACTCGAATGCAGAGTGAAATGTTGTTGAAATTGTGATACGAAATGTTACGACACTTTCGGACGACACCTTTGAAAAATCTTGAATGTATGCGATTTTTCGTATGCGAAATCTGCAATGGAACCACTATTTATAGACAGAAAAACTCCACCTGCAGGGAATTAATCATGGTAAGGTAATGGGCATTAACCTCCTTTGTAACTCCCAGGTGTTACAAACACATTGATGACCACAATCTGGGGGTTACAACCCCACTATCTAAGGAGTTACATACTCCATTAGTCAACTATGAATCTGGACACCTGCAATGTCCAGGTTCATCCGGCGGCCCAACACCCAACAGTCACGAATTTGGGCCAAGCCCATTTTCGAGTGACAAAAGTGTTGTGGACAGGACCAGGCCCAATAGTTTGGGCCGGGACCGATAGCCGGGCCCGGGCGGGCGTGGCGGCGTAGCGTGTGGCCCACTTGTGATCATCCACTTATGTTATAGTATATCCAACTAATAACATCTTCTAGTTTATAAACTAGGATAAACTTAGCTTTCTAAGCTATGTGGGATGAAGAAAAATCCTTTCAACTCCCTTTTCATAATACCCATTTTTGTGGCAACGTGTATTAATTTCTCACTCACCGAAATTCGGTTTTGAGAAATACAAAATACTACGAACATCTACTCGGAAAGTAGATCAATAATATACAATTTAATTCCTCCAAAATTAAATTTTTAGCCACCGGAAATTTGGTCAAAGTCGGACGACGCCCACTTTCTCAAACCCAAATTTCCAACAGTTTATACAATTATACCGATTATTATTTCATTGTGTTGTCGTTTAGAATGTGCTTGGTTATTTTTTGACAGCCTCGTATAATTTTGATTATTATTTATTCTAGTTAAAACCCAACAGTCCGTATAATTCTTTAAAAAAGATAAAGACGATGCTACTTTCTGAGTCTTTCTCCATGCTTATCTAAATAAAGTATATGTACTTCACTTTTTTGTCGTTAACCCACTTTTATTTTGCTAACTAGGAGAGCGCCTAAATCGATTTTGCCGTCTGCCTAGTCGATTTTTACTAAAATAATTTTTTTGACCTATTTGGGCAAAATCAGATTAACCTAAGGGCGTCTAGCACCTAGTCGGCGCTTAGACCGATTTTCACAACATTGGTTTATAATTGTATTTATTTTGTGTCTATTCTATTGGGTTCATGACCTTCAACTTCAATTCTCATAAAGCCAAAATTTGCATTGAACTAATATCCCTTGAAGCAATTTTACAATTTGCAGAAATAAAAATGACATCAATTTAATTTTGTCCCCTTTTCTATACTAAAATAACTCAAAATATAAATTTGCTAATTTGAATCAATTATATGTTTTTATATTGATCTTTAAACTTCATTTCTTCAAGAAAAATACAAGGCAATCATCCTAAACATCAGCACAAATCAAACATTCTAACAACCAATTTCAATTTTTATCCTTCATCTGATTAAAAACCAATTGAGCTTTTTTAGCCTCAATTTCAGCCTCTTCCATTTCAAGCTCCATCCATTTGTTCTCGAAACCCTTCAAAACATCTTCACCCAAACCCTTAAGCCCTTTTTTGTAAATCTCTTCACTTCCCGGAAATGCCCCTGAAACTTGCCTCATCAAAAATGGATAATCGCTCCAATTTATTTCGGAATCCTCTTTTTTCTCGTCTTCGATTGGGGTTTTTCGGTCTTTTTGGGACCCCAAATCTCGCGTGAAATCTCGTACGTTTTGCGATCATGTGGTGTTTTGATGGACGGCTTGGATTTGGCTTGTTTTTGGTACTTTTGTTTCAGCCGTCTGATCTTATCGTTGATCTGTGTCTCGCTGAATTGGCCGCTGAGATTGTTTTCGGTGGTGTTGTTCAGGAGTGATTTGAGGAGGTCAATTTCGTCATTTTGGGTGAAGAGCTTTTTGGCGGCAGCGGAGGAGGGAGATGGGTTTGAGGGTGTGCGGCGGTTGACGGCGGAGATGGTGGTGGGGGTTGACATTGGAAATTTCGGATTTTTTTTTTTTGGTCCAAAAGGGTTGTTGAATTTGTACGTTGTAACTGATGTGGCTTTTTTATTTCCATTTTATACCTCTTTTTTTCCTAGTTGTCAATATTAATTGCAAATTTTTTGAATGGATTTCGTGTAATTATAATGTTACTAAGAAAGTTGAGTGGGCTGAATATGAATAATGGATTTAAATGGACAAAAAACAAACTTGGTAATTTCTTGGACTCAATAAGACTCGTTAACAATTCTATGATTGTCAATTTTAAAAAGATTGTGTGATTTTGACATATTGTCATGGAAATATGGAGTAAATGCATAAACATATTACGTTTATCACTTCGGATTTAGATAGTCACGTTTTTGTTCTTATTCTTGCCACTTCATGTTTTCACTCGAAGTGTGGAAGAAGATTAATGTTCAAAATGAAATTAACTTTCCTAGAAGATGAAGATTGAACCAAATGACGAATAAAAGGAAACTATTCAGTAAGATACTGATGAATTTTGGGTAATTCGACACAATATTCGGTAAAATTGAATGTTCAAGTAAAATATAAATTTAAAAAATTGAAATTCTTTTGTATTCTGTAAAATCGAATTGAATGGGGCTTTAGTATTATGTTCCAACTTCAGAGCACAAAAATTTACTAAGTTAATGATGCGAAGAATTTGGAACCACGGGTTTATTGATTGATAAAATTAGCAACAAATATTAAAAACTCAATTAGTAATTACTTTTTTTTTTGGTGGTGATGGCTTAGGATTTGAAGTTGGGGCTTTTCTCTCACAAGCTTATATTGGGGCAGATACAATAGGTGGTGGATTGTTGGTTACCAATAGCATGTGGGCTTAAACCGATGGACGATATATAGCAAACTGGTGGCTTCCCACTTTTTTATGGCGACGAAGGAAGTAGACGATGGATCAATAGGGGCGGGTAATTAAGCTTGTTGTGGTGGTATAGACAACGACACGAGAGGTCACAAAGATTTAGAAAGAGAATGAGAATAGAAGATGAATTAATGTTTATACATTAACCTAAATAGGTGGGGGATTGGGGGGGAGGAGCACACCCGCGTGCACACGTGTTTCAATTTATCATTTAGTATGGTACATCATATCACACAATCACTTTTACAATACCCAAAAAGCTAAAAAAAAAAACAATGAAATTCAAGTGTCTTTAGTTCAATATTCAAGAATAACTGGATTTTTAGTATTGTTGTGATAAATTTTGGGTAATTCGATAAAATATTTGGTAAAATTGAATGTTCAAGTAAAATATAAATTAAAAAAATTGTAATTATTTGGTTTTCCTATAAAACCGAATTAAATGAGGCTCTATTATTACGATCCAACTTTAGAGCACAAAAATTTACTAAGTTAATGAGGCAAAGAATTTGGAACCACGGGTTTATTGATTGATAAATTAGCAACAAAACTAAAAATCTCAATTACCAATTACCTTTTTTTGGTGGTGATGGCTTAGGGTTCGGAGTTGGAGCTTTTATCTCACAAGCCTATATTAGGGTAGATGCGGTAGGTGATGGGTTGTTGGTTACCAACAGTAGGTGGGCTTGAACAGAAATATGATATATAACAAACTGGAGGCTTCCCACTTTTCTGTGGTGACGAAGGAAGTAGACGGTGGATCAATGGGGGCGGGTTAACAGTTGTGGTGGTATAGACAATGACGAGAAGTTAGAGAGATTTAGAGAGAGAATGAGAAGAGAAGGCGAATTAATGTTTATACCTTAACCTAAATATGTGGTGGGTGGGGTGGGGTGGGGTGGGGGAAAGCGCACGCGCGTGCACGCGTGTTTCAATTTATTATCTAGTATGGTACATCATATCAGACAATCCCTTTTACAATACTCAAAAGGCTAAAAAAGAAACAATGAAATTCAAGTGTCTTCAGTTCAATATTCAAGAATTCTTGAATTTTTGATAAGTTTGGGGTAGTTCGATACAATATTTGGTAAAATTGAATGTTCAAGTAAAGTATAAATTAATTTTTTTTTAATTATTTGGTTTTCCTGTAAAATCGAATTGAATGGGGCGCTAGATTACGACCCAACTTCAGAGCACAAAAAATGGGGTGGGGAAAGGCGCAAGCGCACGTACGTGCACACGTGTTTCAACTTATTCTTTTGTATGATACATCATATCAGTCAATCATTTTTACAATACTCAAAAAGCTAAAAACAATGAAATTCAAGTGTCTTCACTTTAATATTCAAGAATTGTTGAATTTTTAATATCATTGTGATAAATTTTGGGAAATTCGATATAATATTTGGTAAAATCGAGTTCAATTAAAATATAAATTAAAAAAAATTGTAATTATTTGGTTTTTCTGTAAAACCGAATTGAATGTGGCTCTAGTATTACGATACAACTTGAGAACACAAAAATTACTAAGTTAATGAGGCAAAGAATTTAGAACCACAGGTTTATTAATTGATAAAATTAGCAACAAAACTAAAAATCTCAATTAGCAATTACCTTTTTTGGTGATGATGGCCTAGGGTTTGAAGTTGGGGCTTTTTCTCACAAGCCTATAATGGGGTAGATACGGTAGGCAATGGGTTGTTGGTTACCAACGGCAAGTGGGCTTGAACCGATAGATGATATATAGCAAACCGGAGGCTTCCCATTTTTTGTGGTGACGATTTTAAACCATGGAAGTAGATGATGGATCGAGTGGGAAATTTGGTTAATTGTTGTGATGGTATAGACAACGGCGATAGGTTAGAGAAATTTAGAGAGAGAATGAGAAGAGAAGGCGAATTAATGTTTATACTTTAACCTAAATATGAGGTGGATGGGATGGGGGGGGGGGGCAAATGCACGTGCGTGCGCACATGTTTGAATTTATTATTTAGTATAGTACGTATTATTGCGGACTAAGTAACTTTTACAATACTCAAAAAGCTAAAAAAAAACAAACGGAATTCAATTGGCTTCAGCTCAATATTCAATAATTATTGAATTTTTAGTATCGTTGTGATTCGATCATTGCTCTAGTGAACTCTTTTTTTCTCGTTTTATTTTAGACAATACACAACATAATCTCGAGTTTCTCTCATCTCTCGTTCCAAAGTTCCAATCTGCCAACCCCAAGAGAATTCATCATTACCGCGCCTTAAAGATTTTTCTGCACTAGCTAGATTTTCTACTATACTTTTTGCAAATAATTTCTTTTCAAGGTTGGTGTCTTGCTTGGTCATATCTTGCTTGGTCATATACTTCTTTCCTATTCACTTCTACCTCAATTAATTATATGTAATAAAAGAGAATTTCCTATATATATTGAGATTGGTGTTTGCTGTATTTACCAAACTAATCTTTTTGCACGTGCAATGCACGGGAAGTGTTACACGTCAATGTACGCAAATTGCATCCATATAAGAGTTACAATGTTAATGAATATAAAAACGTACAAAACAAACTTCAAACAAATCAAGTTTAATCACTATATTTCAAAATTATGAATTTTGTAATACTTCTTTGTACACAACGTTATTCATTTGTTTGGTTTTGTTTTATCATCGTCACAAACTAATATTTTCAAACTCTTATGATACGTGACTCGTGAAACCAATATTATTAGATGATTTTACTTTTCGATATTTTCTTTGGGATATATTTATTTCTTGAATAATTCGGTATTCATTGGTGTAGTAATTTTATATTTTTATATTATTTTTACTTTTAATTATGAATTTCAGTCCCATCTTTTATGGTAATTATATTGATTTTGAGGAGATGATATATTATTATTTAGTTTAATAAATTATATTATCAACATGTATATTAAATTTTCCTTATTGTCAATATTAATATGTTATACGTTTGAAAGTTTTGTATATTTTAAATACTATGATTACACATTGACGATCCACTTTGTAAACTAAAAACTCATCAAACATTAGATTTACATAATTCTCGACACAAATTATTCAATGGTTTATTTTATTTTTGTATAAGTATAATTAGATTGCAATCAATCAAATATTGAGTGAGTGCAAAAAAATAGATCATAAATTACCATAATAAAATATGGGAAAATAAGATTTTTAGTCCTGTAAGTTGGACCTTTTTGAGAATTAGTCCTCGAAAATGTCACATTCATGTTTTAGTCCTTTAACTTTCAAATTTCTAGATATTCAATCATTTAACTTTCAAACTTTCTAGATATTCAATATTTTAACGTTCAAACTTTCTAGATATTCAGTCTTTTAACTTTCAAACTTTCTAGATTTTCAGTCTTTTAACTTAACAATTTTACTTTTGGTCCTACAACTTAATGATTTTAGAAATCTAGTCATATAACTTAGCAATAATTAAATTTAGCTAATTTATTAAAAGGTTAGTATCCATACTTCACATTATTTATAGGACCAAAAGTAAATAATTAAACTTAAATTTTTGAAATTAAATTAAATTATAAAATTAATTAAAAATTAAATTAATTTGGTTAATAAAATATTAAAATAAATAGAAATTTCTAAAATAATTAACGAATTTTAGGAAAATTAAAATAATTACATTAAATTAGTAAATTAAGAATAATTGTTATATTTATGTAATTAACCTTTGGTGAGGAGAATTATCTCCAAGAAATGATTAGACTAGTGTACAAGATGCAAATCACCATAGAAGGTTTAGAAAATAATGCTTCAAATATTTTTAAAAATTTAATTAAATTAGAAAAGGATTAATTGTTTTTATCTAAATGTTAATCGTTAATTAAAATTATTCGATTTTAGAAATAAAATTTAATTAAGAAATAACCTTTTAATAAATTAATTAAATTTAACTATTGCTATGTTATAGGACTAAATTTCGAAATGTGTTAAGTTATAGGACAAAAAGTGAAATTATTAAGTTAAAGACTTAAAGGATTGAATACCTAGAAATTTTAAAGTTAAAAGACTAAAACATGAAGGTGACAACTCGGATGATTAATTCTCTAAAAGGTCCAACTTAGAGGACTAAAAATCTTATTTTCCCATAAAATATTTGTTCCAACGATTTTGTAATTAAAGATTAATATATTAACGAAATTACTTTGACTAGGAAGAACTGTAAATGCTTGTCCGATTTTTAATCATATGTTTTCAAGATTACTTGAATTATGATGTTACATATTGCGTTATATTTTTACTATTATTGGAAGGTGATTTAGACAGATAAATTTTTGAGATGTTATGAATATGTGTGCTTATTATATATATATATATATATATATATATATATATTAAATAAAAATCATGTTTTATATTTGGTAGCATAAATTAGGAAAGTATAAAATATTTCAAAAGGAGGGGGACCAACTCTAATGAAATTCTCTCTTTTTAACCTCGTGGGTATAAAAATTATTTTTTTATAAGAAAAATGGCATTAATTCATCAGGAGTAAGCCTCCAAGTTAATCAAGTCATACACATGTTTAGGAATAAAATCAAATTGTGGGCCAATCCCATCTAAACTAAAAGCAAAACGCGTGAGATGATGCGCAACTAAATTTCCACAATGTCTAACACATCGATAAATAAAGTTCACGGAGGAGTCCGAGATCTCATTGATTTCTTCAATTAAGTTGCCCAGGTAGGAGAAATCAGTTTTATTAGCCTGCAACTTTTTTAAAATCGTGGCATTACCAGTTTCCAAGATGACCTTGTGGATTCCTATGGATTGAACTAAAGACTAAGGTTTATTTGCCCGCCATTGCTTCAAAGAACGAGAACCTCATATTTTTTGGTAGAAAATTTATAAAACTATTCAACCTTGCGCCCATCATGGTCTCGAAAGATTGCCTCCAGGCATGTCCCCATTGCAGCAGAGATTGAGGCATCAATGTTAATCTTTATCCAATTTTCATCCGGTTTAGCCCATACCTCATCGTGTCTTCTACCCTTTGGGTTTTTCCTCCTCAATAGCATTCAAATGTTCCTGGAGGCGTTGTGTGGCAGTGCTGATACACCATTGAGTTTTCAACTCCTTATTTTGAAAATTCTTTACGTTTCTAGCATGCCAAGCCATTCACATCAACATAGAAAATAAATTATGGTTCTCTTTATCTCCCTCTTCCATAATGTGTTGAGTCCATTCCGCAATAGTCCCGTTGTCCTTATTTTGGTTGATACAAAGTCTGATAGGGGACATCGCCCAGTAAAAGGTTGCCCACGGACAATCCCGAATCGCATGCTCTATAGTTTCTAGATGGATCCACACCTACTACATATTGGATCCACATCCAATCCTCTACGCCGAAGCTCCTGTTTCGAGGGGAGAATACCATTGATAGCTTTCCACAAGAAGACAAGGATTTTTGGAGGAACCTGGAGAGTCCACATCCATTTCCAAATCCTTCTCCTAGAGTCTGACGACGATGCCACATTATTCGATCCTATCTCTCGAACTCAGTGCGATAGATTTAATCCATTTAACTTCGTGCTGCGTGAATAAAACGTGCGGCGGCAGTTCCACATTACATATGGGGGAAGTGTCATGGATTACACTCTTAATTGATTCCCCATGCCAATATCCCACCATATTCCCATGAGGATAATTTCCCTTCCGCAAAAATGTTTCTCCAAGTGAAAGATGGATTACATCCAATTTTATTTATATATATATACACACAAATGTCCAAAAAAAAGAAAGTATCAAGCCGACAAATTCATATCTAATAGTTCATATATACAACTTTGAAAATTGAATATCAAAATTCATTGATAAAATAAAACAAATTCTATTAATATAAAAAGTACGTTAATAAATATTAAAAATAAATTTCTATATATAAAACACTATTATGAATATAATTTTATGTGAAAAATAAAATTAATTTATTATTACATAAATATATATAATACAATGTATGGATATATGTAATATATATAATATTTGGATACATGTTATGGTAAAAGTTTTTTCAATTAAAATAAATATTTTTTTATTGAATTTAACAAACTTCAATATAATTTATATAATTATGAAAAATGGCTAAGCCCGGATAACAACTATACATGTATCATAAATATTAAAATACATGAACTTACAAATTGATGTCTAATAGCCCAAATGTATTATTATGTAGCCCATTACAAAAATTAGATTTTTAGTAAATATTTCTTAAATTCTTTATTTTATATAAATTTTTTATTTTATATATGTCATATGGGTGTCAAACTGATGATCGTAACAAGACAATTAATTTGATATATTATCGTAAAAAATGGATAAAAAAATTATTAAATTTCACAAAAAAAAAAAACAAAAGGACGAAATTAATAATAATGCAGTACACATACAGATTTGGAAAGCTTATTTTTATAAAATGCTTTGTTATTTTATGTACATAAAAATTTTCAAAATTAATTTAATAATTACCAAAATTAATAATACATGTTGTAATTATATTTTACGAATACTAGAAAGGTGTTTTAGGCGGGAATTTTTTTAATTAATATTTATAAGTGACTTGTTTATAATATATATTTAGCCTAATTTTGTGAGGTTAGATAGGCATAATGTTCCTCCACCTGGGTTCTTTCCTACATGCCCCAGGCTCTATTTTTACAAATAGGAAAAGAAAAACAGGAAAAAAAAGGAAAGAAAGCCCATTATGATACGTGCGTGGTTGTTAAATCAGAATGGGCTGGGCCAATTCACGTTGGATTTATTTTTTATCCAATACATTATATTGAAGTCTTTTAACATATTTGGTTACAGAATTGGGCCAAGAGTATATGGAAGTTTTTGTAATAAGATTGGTTGGATTCACATAATACAAGCCCATATTACATTGTTACCCTTAATTTAACTTGGGTTTTCAGTTATTTTCGTAATTTAAACATGCCTGTCAATTTGGTCAATTCACAATTCAGGAAGTGTGAATAATATAGTTCAAGGTATTGAGGTGAAATGTCAAAATTGAAATCCAAGTCCAAAGCTTATAGGAAATCATGTATTGGAACTTTTACCAAGTCTCAAATGGGAACCTGATCTAGGAAAGATGTGCGACCCAGGGGACCCGAGCGGTGAAGTGTGTTCACGAGCGATCTGGCCAAGGATCCCCAAAAAGCTAGGTGAGGTACTTTGTTCGAGGGTACACGAAAACAAAGCATGTTAAAGTGGAGGGATGGCTCCCGCCTAAGGCCCTCCGATGCCTAAGTCGAATCGGGTGTAGTTGAGATACTTAGAAAGCTAAAGAGCGAGATAATTTAGAATAATGACAAGTTGCCTTTTACCTTGGTTTTGGTCGTATTTATAGACTTATTCAGGGTAGTGCGAGATCACCGTACATGTGGCACCCGATCGACGGTGTGTGGCTCATGACGACCCGACCCGGACTTTCGGGTCGGGTCGGTACCCCATATAAAAAGTCGCGGATCCTGGGGGCATTTTGGTAATTTCGCGAGGCGAGGTCAAGATGGTCAACTCGAGCTAAAGAGGCTATAATGGTAATTTCTACATTATTTACTCCCCAGGTTGCTTTAGTAATTTATTATTGTCAAGTGACTCGATGCATGTCCTCGAATTCGAAACGACACGAAGGCCAAACCTATGAATTCGAAAAGACCCTTCCATCCCAGTAGTTGAATTTGAATTTGGCCTTTTGATCGAGGCAGTTGATTTTCCCGACCCTCTCTATATATATAAGATGGTCTTTCAAAACCTTCATTTTTCACATTTTTACCCCGGATCACCTGCCGCTCAAGCTCGCCCACGACCTAGGATCTTGACTTCGTGCTCCTCCACTTCACTTGACTTAGAGGTAGGTTCTCTTTCTCTCTCTACTTTAAATTTTCTTATTCTTTTATGGCGACCCCTCCTCCATCCACACGGCCCTCTAGTTCGCGGTCAAACTCTAGTTCGTCCTCAAACTCGGGTCGTCGACTCACTCATCTTCGAGCTCTTCTACTTCTACTAGTGGGCGACCCATATTCCCCCTTCTCCGGTAAGGTATCATGGCCACCCCATGGACGACTTGGAACACGTCGCCCCGAACTTTACTTAGGTCCCGAGTCTCCGTTCATGATATAGGCACCATTAGGAAAAATTTCTTCATTCCCGCTTCGTACCAAATCATAATTCCTACTACTAGTGATAGGATAGACAAGCCTCCACCTCGCCGCTTAGCTTTTCACATCGCTTAGCCTCGGCGGGTCTTAGATTTCTTTTGGCTCACCCCCGTCGTTGACATTCTAAGAGGGCTAGATGTTTGTCACGCTCAACTCATCCCAAATTCCTACCGTCATATCGTAGGTTTTATCATCTTAATAAAGCATTTCGGCGAGGCCGCCCGCTTTCTCACTTTTGCGAACTATATGCCATCAATTCTTCTACCACCACTACTAATTAGGATTCTTTTACCTCTCGCCTCGCACTAACCAAAAATTTTTACAGGGTTCCTTCCTCGGTGTGGCCTTGGAAAGATAGGTTCATATTCATTCGAGCTCCTATTGAAAATCCTTGGGACCTACCTTCGTATTGGAAATTGAGTCGACCTCGCCCGAGGCCCCGCTCCCGTTTCTTAGGGTGCCGACTTCATTTCTATCTTTGACCCAAAATTGGATGAGGCTTGCGACCTCATTACAGAAGAGGTTTTATCCTCGTCGACCTTAGCCCTACTCCTCACCATGAAACTCTAACACTTGGTAATCTATTTCTCTTTATTTTTTCCGATTCGCTATCATGCTTATATTGATGCCTTTTGTTTACTTGTGCGAGATATGGCGATCCAATCTCATTGTACTTTACAAGGCCCTCGCCAACAACAAAGAGGCCTACTAGCTCGTAGCGGGCTCGCCAGTCTTGCTGCGTCGGATTTTCGCTAGGCGTGGCGTAGCTTTGGCCCCCATTGTGACTATAGCCGTCAACCCCGCCCCGAGGTGCCTCGAAGAAAGCGCGGCAAGGCCTCGGGTAGCAAGTCGAGGGAGGATAAAGGAAGCGGTGGATGAAGGATCCGCCTAAAAAGGCAAAAACTCGCAAGGTTAGGAGCTCGCCGGACTCATGGGTGCCTCCCGGGATGCGAGCCCACTACGAGATCGAACCTACCGACGCAAACCTTCCTACGGTGGACCGAATGATGATGTGGGAACCAAAGCGAGTCTCATCTCCGGCCAGCGACTTGCGGCTTGCCATGACTCGTACCATTCCCATTTGGAACATTAGCTCGCGGAGCTCGGTCCTCGAAACGAAGACGGGGGGATTCCTTTGAATTATATAACTATACCACCCTCCCTACCGACCGGTTTGCCTTAATTACCATGGAATTTACGCGCCTCGAAGAGTTAGCGCCCACGAAGTCATGTCGGTATGTGAATTTCTTTAAATTATCCCTAAATGTTGTCTAAATACTTCCGATCAACTTAAAATGTTTTTACTATTTTTCGGAGTATTTCTTGGAGTTTATTTTCAATAAAAAATTGGACAACACATTTGTTTTAGGCTCGGCCGGCCGCCCATAGGGCAACCCGTACTGAGTTGGTGAGAAACAGAAAATAGGGCGTAAGAAAAATAGGGGGCGGCGGCCAGGTCGACCGGTGGGCGCGGTGCGGTCGTGCGGTCGGCCGGTCGGACCGCGGGCGACTGCACAGGAGTTGGATTTTTGTTCAGACTTCTCTGTTTCGTAAATTCTTCAAGCGGCAACCGGTCATGACTAAGGGCGACCGGGTCGCGCCCCCTTCGATGGTCCCCTTGTGTAAAAATTCGCGAGAATTCAATTTCAATCTTATCTCTGCGCGACCGGTCGAACCCATGTTTATCGACAAACTATCCGTTGCGTTTTGACAACTTTTCTCTATTTTGTGGGATTGATTTCTAATGACTATATTGATCATTTTAAATGGTTTCTTTTGCAGCAAATCACTCCCCGAGGAGGAGCAATGTCCGGAAATGAAAGGCAAGTCCTCTCCTATAAATAGAGGCTTCATTCAAGCAACAAGATACAATACAAAAATACAAGCAAAAAGAGCAAACAAAGCAAACACTTCTATATCTTGTTGTATTAGCCTAAGCACTTTCACTTGCACAAATTTGAGGTCTAGGCTTTCAATTCTTGATTACACTTGTACTCATATTGTTTCAATCTTTATTGAGTTGTAATCTTGATTTTGGTCATCATTCAACACAAGACATCCTTGTGAGTATTCTTGTGGTAAGAATACACTTGGGTGATCTAGGTGATAGGTGTTTGAAGGTTGTGGTAATCTTCAAAGGTGTTGTAAGAGGGTTGTGGTAATCCTCAAGGTGGTAAAAGAGGGTTGTGGTAATCCTCAAGGTGTTGTATTAATTTTTGGTAAATTAATAAAATCTTTTTTTCTTTTTGAAATCCATCCCTGAGAGAATCTTTGGGGTGGTAGAGGATTAGGCCCTAGGTGGGTTGAACCTCTTTAAATCAACGAGTGTTGTTTATTTTCCGCATTTACATTCTTGTTATTTACTCGTTGTTTCGAAAAAGAGGGTGATTTGCAAAAAATCGGCATAATCTATTCACCCCCCTCTAGATTATTGTAGCCACTTGACTAACAAGTGGTATCGAGCCAAACTCTTTGGCTAGCTCGTTCGAGTAAAGAGGAAAGATCCATGGCTACAAATGATGCTCATCTCACCACCGGCGCTCCACCAATAAGCCACCACTATTCGACGCCAACAACTACGCATTTTGGAAAGACCTTATGGAGTGCTTCCTACAAGGTGTGCGGGTTCGACATTTGGAATGTGGTCATTGAAGGAGTTGATCAACCAACAAAGAAATCGGAGGATGGCACCTTGGCTCCTAAACCTTTCAAGGAGTTTGATGAAAACGACAAAAAAGCTTTCTCTCTAAACGGTAAGGCCTTAAATATTTTGCATTTTTCTCTTACCGCCACCGAGTACAATCGCATAAGAGGCATAAGGTCGGCACATGAGGTTTGGGAAAAATTGGAGACAATCTATGAAGAGGTACTAAGAAAGTCAAGCAAGCAAGAAAGACCATGCTTGTTAAAGACTTTGAAAACTTTAACATGTATGATGGAGAAAGCATCTCCAAGATGGTGGAGAGGCTTGACAAGATTGTCAATCCTCTTGTGGCCCTCGGCAAAGTCATCTCCGAAGAAGACAAGGTAACCAAGATATTAAATGCACTTCCCGGCTCATGGTCCGAAAAAGTAACGGCAATCACGGAGGCACAAAATCTTGAGACACTCAAGTTTGATGAGCTTATTGGAAATCTACTCATCTATGAAGTCTATCTCAAGGAGAGGAAAAATTCCAAACCATCCACAAATTAATCGGGTATGCAAATTATTCCTAAAGGTCTTGCTTCTTCTTCTAATAATGCATACTATGATAATGATGATGATGATGAGGAGGAGACGGCCAAGACTTGTTCGAAAATTTGCAAAATTTGTGAATAAAAATAAAGCAAGAAAACCAAGAGATAATGCTTGCTTTAAATGCGGAAAACCCGGGCACTTCATTGCCGATTGCTCAAGCTCGATGAAGAGGAGCAAAAGAAAAGGAAGCCTTTCACAAAAAGAAGGCTCTAAATGCGGAAGTCAAAACATGGGATGAACTACTCGAAACAACCGATGAGGAAGGAGAAACCGAACACGGTCTCATGGCTATAGACGATGAAAACAATGAGGTACACTCAAATTCTTCTACTTCCTCCATAGGTGATGACTTGCAATGTGATTTTGATGAATTGCAAATTGAGTTTCAAAATTTAATCGTTAAATACAAAAATTTGAAAAAGGAGCATAAGGAAATTAATGTTGAAAAGGAAAAATTATTTACCTCTTATGAATCTCTAGACAAAGCTCATGCTCTTACTCTTACTAGAATTCATTCTCTTGAAACCGAAAAGGAATTGCTCACAAAAGATATTGAATGTTTGAAAAATGATGTGCATTGTTTCAACATAAGTACGGATAAAGTCACAAAAATTTTAGATGCACAAAGAGGTGAGCATTCCAAATCGGGACTTGGTTATAAGCCATTTCAAAGTGTTTTTAAGAAAAATAACCAAGGTCCGACTTTTTTGTACGTGCTATTAATTATAATACTCCTACTTATTTTTATTGTGGCAAAGTTGGACATTATGCTAATAATTACAAATTGAGAAATAGCTCAAGACATGTTTGGAGACCCAAAGGTCTCAAGACTAACCCCCCATGGACCCCAAAATTATAGTGGTACCTAAAAGAAATTCTTTTGTAGGTAATAGGGGCTATAACCACAATGGAAGATTCAAAATGGCTCGTGGACAGCGGATGTTCACGCCATATGACCGGGAGGAGAGAACTTTTTACCAACATCAAACTCAAGAAGAGGTATGGTCATGTTCGGCAATGGCAAAGAAAAATTATTGGAAATGGAGAAATTGGTAACTCTTCTTTCTCTCTTAGTAATGTTCTATTAGTTGAAGGGCTTAAGTTTAATTTGATAAGTGTTAGCCAATTTTGTGATTCAAAATATGATGTTTCCTTTAATAAAGAAAAATGCCTTATACTTAAAAATGGTGAAATTATTTGTGAAGCAAATAGAAAAGACAATCTTTACAAAATTTGTACAAGTGATTTGGTTAGTCAAAATGTTTCTTGTTTAGTCGCCAATAATGATTTAACTAGTTTATGGTATAGGCGACTTGGACATGTTGGATACAAGAATTTGAAAAATATTTACAAAAACCAACATGTGAAAGGACTACCCAAATTGAATTTTGAAAATCTTGGCTTACGTGACACTTGTCAAAAGAACAAATTAGATAAGAGTAGTTTTAAGCCCAAAAATGAAATTTCCACAACCAAACCCCTACAAATGCTTCACCTTGATTTGTACGGGGACATTGGTACGGCTAGTCTAAGTGGAAAACATTACACTTTTGTTATAGTCGATGATTTTTCGAGATATACTTGGGCTCTTTTTCTTACCAATAAAAGCGATGCCGTTAATGAGTTTGTTAAGTTGTGTAGACTTATTGAGAATGAAAAGGAAGACACCATCAAGTCTATTCAAGCGATCGAGGTGGAGAATTTGACATGAATTTAGAGTATTTTGTGAAACCAAAGGATATGCTCATAATTTTTCGGCTCCAAGGACACCTCAACAAAATGGAGTAGCCGAACGGAAAAATCGGACATTACAAGAAATGAGTCGGTCCATGCTCAATGAATTTTCACTTCCAAAATATTTTTGGGCGAAGCGCGTAATACCGCATTTGCTATGTCATTAATCGAGTTTATATTCGACCTAAAATGAATAAAACTCCATATGAGCTTTGGAAAGGTAGAACTCCAAATATTAGTTATTTCAAGATATTTGGTTGTAAATGCTTTATTTTGAATACCAAGGATCAATTGGACAAACTTGATCCTAAGGCCGATGAAGGGATATTTATGGGATATTCAACAAAAAGCAAAGCATATCGGGTTTACAATAAAATTAGTGGAGTTGTCGAAGAATCCATCCATGTTAAATTCAATGAAGCTTCGGAGTTGAAAGAATTCCTAATGATGAAAGTGATGAAGAGGATATTATTGAACAAATTGTTCAAATTGATGATCAACCGTCTACATCAAATAATCAACCGTTCACTTCAAATGGTCCTCAAGAAGATAGAGGTGATATCTCGGATCTTCCCGTTGCATTAAAATTTAAGGAGATCACCCAAAAGATCTTATTATTGGTGATCCCTTGACAAAGTGATGACTCGGAGAAAATTTGCCGAGAAAGCTCTTATTTCTCAAAAGGAGCCTAAAAACGCTAAAAAGAGGCTATTGAGGATGAGGATTGGTTCCTAGAGATGCAAGAGGAGTTGAATCAATTTGAAAGAAATGATGTATGGGAATTTGTACCTTGTCCTCCTTCTCAAACCATTATTGGTACAAAATGGGTATTCGGAACAAACTTGATGATCAAGGCAATATTGTTCGAAATAAGGCAAGGTTAGTAGCTCAAGGGTATTGTCAAGAAGAAGGTATTGACTATGATGAAACTTTTGCACCGTAGCACGTTTAGAAGCTATTCGTATTTTACTTGCCTATTCTTGTTTTAAAAATTTCAAACTTTACCAAATGGATGTTAAATCCGCGTTCTTAAATGGTATTATTCAAGAAGAAGTCTATGTAAAACAACCTCCGGGTTTGAAAATTTTTCTAGGCCTAATGATGTGTATAAACTTAAAAAGGCCTTGTATGGTTTAAAACAAGCACCGTGCATGGTATGATAGACTTAGCTCTTTTCTTTTACAAAATGGTTTTATAAGAGGTAAAGTTGATACAACTCTCTTTGTTTTTGAAAAGGGGCAAGATTGTTTACTTGTGCAAATATATGTTGATGATATTATCTTTGGTGCTACTAATGATTCTTTGTGCAAGAAATTTTCTAAGTTAATGCAAGGAGAATTCGAGATGAGTATGATGATGGGGGAGCTTAACTTCTTTCTTGGACTTCAAATTAAGCAATGTCAAGAAGGTATTTATATTTCGCAATCAAAGTATACAAAAGAACTTTTGAAAAAGTTCGGCATTGAAGAAGGAAGAACCGTCTCTACTCCTATGGCAACAAATGTCAAAATTGACAAAGATGAGAAAGACAAGTCCGTGGATGAATCAAAGTATCGAGGTATGATTGGTAGTTTACTTTATTTAACCGCTAGTAGACCGGACATTCTTCATGTCGTATGCCTATGTGCTCGTTTTCAAAGCAATCCCAAAGAATCTCACATGAGTGCCGTTAAAAGGATTTTTCGATATTTGAAAGGCACCATTCAATATGGTTTATTTTATCCAAAGAATGAAAATTTTTCTCTTAAAGGTTATAGTGATTCGGATTATGCGGGAAATATTGATGATCGGAAAAGTACTTTTGGATCATGTCAATTTTTAGGCGATTGCCTAGTTTCTTGGTTTTCAAAGAAGCAAAATTGTGTTTCTCTTTCAACGGCCGAAGCCGAATACATTTCCGCCGCATTTTGTTGTACTCAACTTCTTTGGATGAAACAAACCTTAGCGGATTACAAATGCTCTTTTGAAAATGTACCTATTTTTGTGATAATATATCGCTATAAATATTGCTCAAAACCCGGTTCATCATAACCGTACTAAACATATTGAGATTCGACATCATTTTCTAAGGGATTGTGTTTCAAAACGTAAAATTGAGATATCTTTTGTACCATCTCAAGATCAATTAGCGGATATTTTCACAAAACCGCTATCTTCCGAGATTTTTGCTTCGATACGAGCTCGGTTAGGCATAATGCATATTGAATAAGGTTTACGTTTGCATTGTGCACATTTTTAAAACTTAGGGGCGAAAAATCGGATTTTTGGTTGAAAATTCGGATTTTGGTAAACCGACAAGACAAAGTGGTGAAGGAGTTGAGGGCAACCGGTCGCCCTAAGCTATATTTTGGCTTTTAAACGCTCGCCTTCAAAGATTCTTCACTTTAACATTTTTTTGGCCATTTTTCGTCCCATTTGCCAAATTCACTCTAATTTCATTCAAAAATGGATTTCATGCATATTTTACACAACATGGACATTATATAACATGATCATCATCATTATGGCTCATTCTTTCCGATCAAATGGTAAGAATTTCTCTTATTTTGCTCAATTGGGTTGAACCTGAGTTTTCGAGTTACTTGAAAATTTTTGATGTAATTTTCGTATGATCATGATGAGCTTGGTTGTTATGTTGTTATGTATGATGATTGACTTGAATTGATGTTGAAAATTTTTGGCTTGAACCATTTACAAAGGTTATATACAACCTCTTTTATTTTTAACGCACACAAGGTGTTCGATGAAATGTCGCAATGAAAATTTCAACTTATACATGATTCTCTTGCTTTCAAAAGTTTTCTATACTTATTGAGATCATGATTTGACAAACAAAACGAGCGTATGAACTCTTCATATTATATTTCTCCCATTTTCCTTGGATTATTATGCTTTAATTGCTCAACGGTTAATAAACCTTCCCTTTGGCGCACTTTGATATTATTGTATGGTGTTTTCACCATTATAACATTCTTTTGATGATTCCAAAGGGGAGAAACAGGATATTGGCTCGTTAGCTCAAGAAAAGCTAATAAAAGCTCGCAATAAGTATTGTGGACTCAAATACCTAGTCCATGGCTTGAATTTTGGACTCGAATGAAATTGATTATAAGTTTTGTGACAGGGGAGCTCCTTAGCTCATGATGCATTCTATATAAGCTTGTTATAGCTTGTGCTTCTTACTTATAATAATCGTTTGTTGATATGCTCATAAATAGGGAGAGCTTTGTATGAAATACTTCTAACGGATAGTTTACTCGTAAAATCGAAAATTTTATTTGGCTTTCAAATTGTCCTCAAGAAAATTGTTTTGGTTTGTAATCATCAAAAAGGGGGAGTTTGTAAATGTTTTTATCATGATTTTGATGATTATGTTCGATTTTGTTAAAATATGTTTTTAAACCAAAACTATGTCCCTAAATGTTGTCTAAATACTTCCGATCAACTTAAAATGTTTTTACTATTTTTGGAGTATTTCTTGGAGTTTATTTTCAATAAAAATTGGACAACACATTTGTTTCAGCTCGACCGGTCACCCTATAGGGCAACCCGTACCGAGTTGGTGAGAAACAGAAAATGGGGCGTAAGAAAAATAAAGGGCGGACGGTCGACCAGGTGGGCGCGGTGTGCGGTCGGCCGACCGGCGAGCGACGACATTGCACTGGGAGTTGGATTTTTGTTCCGCACTTCTCTTTCGTAAATTCTTCAAGGGCAACCGGTCACGACTAAATGCGACCGGTCGCACCCCCTTCGACCGGTCCCCCCTGTGTAAAAATTTGCAGAATTCAATTTCAATCTTATCTCTGCGACCGGTCGAACCCCATGTTTATCAAGAAACTATCCGCTATGCGTTTTAGACTGACTTTTCCCTATTTTGTGGGATTGATTTCTATGACTATATTGATCATTTTAAATGGTTTCTTTTGCAAAGAAATCACTCCCCAAGGAGGAGCCAATGTCTAGAAATGAAAGCCAAGTCCTCTCCTATAAATAGAGGCTTCATTCAAGCAACAAGATACAACACAAAAATACAAGAAAAAAGAGCAAACAAAGCAAACACTTCTATATCTTGTTGTATTAGCCTAAGCACTTTCACTTGCACAAATTTGAGGTCTAGGCTTTTAATTCTTGATTACACTTGTACTCATATTGTTTCAATCTTTATTGAGTTGTAATCTTGATTTTGGTCATCATTCAACACAAGACATCCTTGTGAGTATTCTTGTGGTAAGAATACACTTGGGTGATCTAGGTGATAGGTGTTTGAAGGTTGTGGTAATCTTCAAAGGTGTTGTAAGAGGGTTGTGGTAATCCTCAAGGTGGTGAAAGAGGGTTGTGGTAATCCTCAAGGTGTTGTATTAATTTTTAGTAAATTAATAAATTCTTTTTTTTTTTGAAATCCATCCCAGGAGATCTTTTGGGGTGGTAGAGGATTAGGCCCTAGGTGGGTTGAACCTCTTTAAATCAACGAGTGTTGTTTATTTTCCGCATTTACATTCTTGTTATTTACTCGTTGTTTCGAAAAAGAGGGTGATTTGCGAAAAATCGCATAATCTATTCACCCCCTCTAGATTATTGTAGCCACTTGACTAAGAAATACAAGAAATAGATTTTAAGTATAGAACCTCCTTAAGTTATGAATGTTCCAAGGCCTTGGGAGCTCCTTTCCTTGCATGTTTTCTAGTCTGTATGTTCCCTCTTCAAGACTTCAATTACCTTTAAAGGTCCTTCCCAATTTGCCTCCACTTTCCCACATGTTTGGAAACTTCCACTTTTTGAGCACTAGATCCCCTACTTGAAAGCTTCGCTCCTGAACCCTTTTGTTGTATGCATTTTTCATCCTTCCCTTAGCTGCTTGGATCTGAATAAACGCTTTGTCTCGATTTTCTTCAATGAGCTCGAGCTCGAGTTCTCTAGCTTCACTATTGCTCTCGAGCTCGTCGAGCGACCGAAGCGAAGTTTCTCCAATTTCCACCGCACGATCGCTTCGACCCGCACACTAAATCGAAGGCGTCTCGCGTCATCAAGTCCGTGGGGTCATTCGATATGCCCAAAGGACTCTAGGCAGCTCGTCCACCCAATACGACTTCGCTTCCTCTAGCCTCATTTTTAAGTGTTGTAGAATAATTCTATTTGCGACCTCAGTCTGTCCGTTTGCTTGAGGGTTTCCCATCGTTTGTAAAATTTTGCTTGACTTTATATTCTTCACACCATTTCCTAACCTTCTTTCCTTGAAATTGAGTGCCATTATCGATATTAAGATTAGGCGCCCCATACCTATATGCGATATTTTTCCACAAAAAAATCATGACTTCGGTTTCGTTATCTTAGCCACGCCTCGGCCTCAATCCACTTAGAAAAGTACTCCACCGCCACAATAATAAATTTTTTTCGAGCTCTAGCCATTGGAAATGGACCCAAGATATCGATTCCCCATTGATCAAAAGGACAAGCAATGGGGATCGTTTAAATCGGTCATTTGGTTGATGACTTAGGTTCGCGTGGGAACGACACTTTGCACATTTTTTAACAAACTCCATTGTATCCTTGCTAAAGTCGGCCAAAAGTAACCTTGCGGATCACCTTT
Organism: Rehmannia glutinosa; assembly: GCA_016081115.2. NCBI lineage: Eukaryota > Viridiplantae > Streptophyta > Magnoliopsida > Lamiales > Orobanchaceae > Rehmannia > Rehmannia glutinosa. The sequence continues at coordinate 77,702 of JABTTQ020000750.1, forward strand.
CGAGTGAGTGCCTTACCTCCCGAGTGGTTACCACGATTTGCCCTCATAAATCTCCGCATTCCATACATCGCCCTCTCCGGTCCCGAGGCACTTTAGCAATGGTCCTCCTACCGATCTTTTATACATCTCATTGTCTATCATTAGAAACCGACGCTTCTAACTTGGACCCTTCTAGCTTTTATCGGGTCCAACGGTAAAGCTCCCTTTTCAAGGAAATTTTTCAAGCCTTCCATCCAATCGATTGGGGTGTCAATTGCCCAAATCCGCTGGGTCGCTCGATGGGACCTTTCTCCACTAACGAGATTGGTCGTGTCGCCACCAACACGATCACCTTCCTCAAGCTATTCCCACTTACGGCACTCGTGAAGCGAGCTAGAGCATCGGCTCGCTCATTTTCATTTCTTGGGATCTCGTCAGAGTCGAAAACATTCGAACTTTTCTATCAACCGCTTCGCTTTCTCCAAATAGTTAGCCATGGATCGATCCTTAGCTTCAAACGAACCTTCAACTTGCATTGCAACCAACCGGGAGTCGTTGTGTAAGCTATCAACTTCTTCACATTACACATCCGTGTCATTTTTAATCCCCGCCAACAGAGCTTCATATTCAGCCTCGTTGTTTGTCACTTTGAATTCGAGGCGAAGTGCCACCTCCACCTTGAAAGAATTATTGAAGCCTCGCAACAAGATCCCGCTCGCCTCCGGTGGCCACCCGACCCATCCACATGCAGTAGCCATGTCACTTCCTCTTTTTGAACTTCAATTTCCGATCCACTTGCTTGGTTTACGAAGTCACCAGACTTGAGCCTTCATCGCCGTTTTACTTTGATATTTAATATCAAATTCCCCCAATTCCACGGATCATTTCACTAGGAGACCCGATGACTCGGTTTTTCTAACACTTGTCTCGGTGGTTGATTTGTGAGGACAATAATCGATGAGATTGGAAGTAAGGTCGAACTTCCTAATGATACTACCAAAGCCGAGCTAGCTTTTCGGTCTCTAGATACCTCTCTTTGGCTCCCCTGTAACAACTTGCTCAAGTAGTAAATCGGGCGATGAACTCCCTTTTCGTCTCGCACCAACACCGAGCTCACGGCTCGCTTCGAAACGGCTAAGTATAAGAATAGAGCCTCTCCTTTTTAGGTTTGGACAAAGTAAAGGTGGAGACATAAGATATCCTTTCAAATCTTCAAACGCCTTCTCACATTCCTCTCGTCCATTGCAAATTCTTCATGTTCCTCAAAGTGTTGAAAAAAGGAAGGTTGCGGTCAGCTGACCTCGAAATGAACCTGTTCAACGAGGCAATTTTTCCCGTAAGCTGTTGTACTTCATTGACCGTTCTAGGTGAACTCATTTCCATTATAGCTTTTATCTTCTCCGGGTTCGCTTCGATCCCCCTCTCATGCACCATGAAGCCCAAAAATTTTCCACCTCGCACTCGAAGGTGCACTTCGCCGATTCGCCATACCATAGGCTCGCATTATTTTGAAAGCCTCCCTCAAATGCTCAAGGTGCTCCTCTTCCACCACGCTTTTTACCAACATATCATCAACATACACTTCCATTGATTTGCCAATTTTCTCTCTAAACATGAGATTGACTAACCTCTGATAAGTAGCTCCCGCGTTCTTTAGCCCAAACGGCATTACCATGTAACAATAAACCCCGTTCTCCATCACAAACGAGGTCTTGTCCCTATCTTCCTCCGCCATAAAAATTTGGTGATACCCATGGTATGCATCCATAATGCTAAGCAAGGCACATCGATATGGAGTCCACCAAGAGGTCGATGCGAGGTAGGGGTAGGGATCTTTGGGGCATGCCTTATTCAGATCTGTAAAGTCGTGCACATCCTCCATTTGTTGTTAGCCTTGGGCACTACAAATACATTTGATAACCACTCGCCGAATCGAATTTCCACAACATATCCTGCTTCCAATAATTTGTTCACCTCGTTTTCAATAATTTTGTTTTTTCGCCTTCCAAAGCTTCGCTTTTTCTCGCTTCACTGGCCTCGCATAACGGATCCACATTCAATCGGTGAACCATCACCTCGGGGTCTATGCCTTGGAAATCAGAAGGTTTCAAGCAAAAATGTCCACGTTCTCCCTAAGAAATTGAATCATCAACACTTCTAGCTTCGAGTCCATTTGCGACCTATCTTAGTAAACTTATTGAATTCGCCCTTGGCTCGAGCTTAATCACTTTGTTCGCTCCGTTGGCTCAACCCTATATTCCGCCATTGTCTTAGCTTTTTTAACCTTCTCATTTTCTTGTTTACTCAAACTTTACCTTCTTCTTCGCGTGTTATTTGCTTTATAGTTCTCACTTCTCTCCCTTCCTTCTTCTTTTTTAGGGAAACATTATAGCATTCTCTAGCCGCCTTCTGATCGCCTCGTACTTCGCCTACCCCTCCTGATGTAGGGAACATCATCTTCAAGTGATAAGTGGACACACACGCCTTGAAATTGATTGATCCGGGTTGCCCCATGATCACATTATAAGCAAATGGGGTCTACTACCAGTGTACTTGATCATTATTGTCTTTCGACACGGCACTTCGCCTAGCAAGGTGGGGAGATCAATGGTCCCTAGGGGAACCACTTCGCTTCTTCGAACCCCATCATCGGCGTGTAAACCGGACGTAAAGGCGGTTACATCTAGTTCCATCTTCCTCAACACATGCATAAATAATATATCCGCCGAGCTCCCATTGTCCACCAAGACTTTTTGCACGGCGAAGTTGGCGATATCCATCGTGATTACCATCGGGTCGTTTTGGCCTGCCTTGACTCCAGCGAGGTCACGACCATCGAACGTAATAGGGCTAGAATTTTGGACACTCATGACCTTCAGTTTCCTCTTAGAATCATGGGTGAGGTTACGCGCATGCTTCCTTCTCGCACTCTGTGAATCACCTCCACTAGGACCCCCTGCTATCATATGTATAACTCCCCTACGAGGCAAGTTATCTTCTTCCGATTTTGCCTAGGCCACAGAGCACTCCCTCGGGCGTTCTTGCCTATGTCGCGCCTCATGGCGACCTCTCGATCAAGCCGCGATTTGCGAGCGGTGATCTTCGCCTAGGGTCCCGAGTTAGGTCCTCCACCTCGTTCTTCTTTCAAAACGAAATTTTGTAAGTAACCTTCTTTGGATGAGCCTTTCAATCTCATCTCGCAAATGAATGCAGTCCTCGGTATCGTGGCCATGGTCCTTGTGGAAGTGACAATATTTATCCATGTTTCTTCGACCCGAGGTCGTCTTCATCTTTTTTGGCCACCTTAGCATATCAGTTCGCTCTATGGCCATTAGAGCGTGACTTCGAGACGCGTTCACAGAGTAGTATATCTGGTTGTGCCTTGCTGCTCTGGGGCGATCTTGATCCGGACCTCGGATCAGGCCTCTCTCGCCCTAAACCGAAGCCTCTCTCTAAGATCCCTCCCCTCGCGTGGAGCCCGAGCCACTTGGGACCACTCCCGGTCTTTAAGGGCATTCATCTCTTCCTCCTCCGTATGTACTTACGGGTCACTTCCATTAATCGCTCCTTATCGATAGGCGGTTCGCGAGCGAAGCGCCGATGCTAATGGTCCTTTTTGCAATCCAAGGATAAAGATATTAGTCATCATGTCGATTCGCATATCTTGTACCTCAAATGCTTCATCATTGAACCGATTTATGAATTCCCTGAGCGACTTTTTTTCACCCCTACCTTATAGTGAACAAATTGAAGCCGACCTTCGAGCTCGCTTTTGGCTTGCAAACCGGTATAAGAACTTTCGAGCCACTGTTCGTAGAAACCACAGTTCCCTAGGTAATCCCATGAACCATTGATGTGCCTTTCGGTCAGCGTTGTGATGAATATTCTAGCATTCATGGCATCCGACTGCCCATACAATTGCATCACGTGGTCGAAAGCGGTGAGATGTTCCTGAGGGTCCCTGTTCCCATCATATTTCGGGAGATCAGGAAGCTTGAAGTTCGGCGTGACCACCTCGGCTAGGATCTCGGGAGAAAATGGAGATCCCCTTTTCTGCAAAGCGGATGTTCTGACTCTCCTCCGCCTCAAATCATCCAGTTGTCGAGTAACATGCTCGATTTGTTCACTCAGTTCGTGTATGTCCCGTGGCTTATTGACTGGTTCGCCCACGACCTCCTCTGGTCGCCTCGCTGGTGGCCTGACGGCTTGACTAGCCACCTCTTCCAAATCAACTGGTACTTCGTTTCGTTTTTCCACATTCCCCCTTCCACCGGGGACCAGTGAGGGCCTCCATAGCCTTCTTGCTTTCTTTCTTTCCCTTTCCTCCAACATTTTTTCCAAAGATTTTCTCAAAGTCACTAGCCTTCATGTGAATCATCCGCTCCTCCTCTTGAACGAAAGATGGTCCGCGAAGTGAAGCGGGCGGGTGGTGATGTTTCTCGGGGAGGGTCCTCCACGACCCCCTGAGGTGTCTTGGACGCATGCTTAGGTGTTTCCAATATCTTCCCTGGTGTCTCCTCCATCTTTAGCTAGACCTCGTTTCCCACAGACGGCGCCAACTGATTTAGGAAAGTAAATCAGATGTACCTGACCTAGGGACCCACAAAGCGAGGTGAAGTGTGTTCCACGGCGACCTCGCTAAGGATCCCCAAAAAGCTAGGTGAGGTACTTTGTTCGAGGGCACTGAAGCAGAAAGCACGTTAAGGTAGCAGGGATGGCTCCCGCTAAGGCCCTCGAGTGCTAAGTCGAGAATCGGAGTAGTTGAAGTCTTAGAAAGCTAAAAAGCGAGATAATTTAGAATAATGACAAGTTGCCTTTTACCTTGGTTTTCGTGTCGTATTTAACTATTTATAGATCTTTCATTCAGGGTAGTGCGGATCACCGTACACGTGGCACCCGATCGACGGTGTGTGGCTCGCGGGACCCGACCCGGACTTTCGGATCGGGTCGGGACCCATATAAAAAACCGCAGATCCTGGGGCGTTTGGTAATTTCGCGACGCAAGGTCAAGATGGTCAACTCGAGCTAGGCGAGACTATAATGGTAGTTTCCACATCGAGAACCAACCATGAGTACAGGTTTAAAAGTTGACTGCTATATAGCATTTTTCAAATTACCGATATAAATATTCTAGGTATTTAATAATATTTTTAGATTTTGGTTGTGCGTATTACCTATAATGATTTTTATCTATATTTTGTAATTATTTAATACTTATAATTTTCGTGAAGTTAGACTGTTTTTCTTTTTCTCTGTAGTAAATGTGTTTCGATTTGGGTTGTTTGATTGCCATGAATGGACATTTTTATAGCAAAAAAGTGATGAATTGCAAAAAAAAAAAAAAAAAAAACATATGGAGGAAAATCACCATGATGTTGATTAATTATATTGTTTCACAAAATTACTGAACTAAAATATAAACTACTTATAAGTTTTAACTCAACGAATAGTTTTAAATAATTTTAATAACAAAACAAAAAATCATCTACGGCTTATATCTAGAAAACAACCTAATCTACAATACGCCAAAAATTGCTAAATTAGAATATCGAAAACACAAGCGTCAAACCACATGCGTCAACACCAATTTGGTGCAAAAATGGCACAAAATATTTCTCCAACCAATGCACTATTTTGAAGTTTGCTCTTGCACAACACTATTCAAGAACCAAAATTGTAATTTTTTTGTTTTAATTAATTGATAAGTTTTATGGATATTTAAATATTTAATAAAACGTTATGTATTATCCTAATATTATTTTGAACTTTTTATAAATCTATATATATATATAAAAGCTGAATAGTGATAATTTTAGTAAGTTTCCGCCAAAACGCTCTTTCTATTTTTGCATAGTTTCTGTTTTTTTCTGGGTAATAAATACATTAGCCTAGAAAATGTACACAAGCTATTAATTAAGACAGCCCGCCAATCGAGTGAAGTTTGTTTAGCAATAATGGTATTGTATTTAGTCAATTCAACTGTGTTTAATAATTATCTTTATAATAATAACTGTTTGAACAATAATAAGAAATTTGATGTTAGAAATGAATGTATTATTTAATTAGTCTATTCATTTTATTTATAGTTTCATTTAATCGTTCATATAACAAAACAATTGTTTGATTAAAGCATATACAAATATGATTAAGACATATGCACCATAAAAAGATTCTTCCATATTATTAATTCATCAATTAAATAAACAATAAATTTATAAATCATATTATCAACTATCAACATCCGATTGTTTTTTTTTTTTTGCTACATATTAATATTTTGGCTAAAAATACAAAAACAGTACTACCATGTCCCTTTAGTTTCGATTTTGAGGCAAGTTGATTTCATCCATGATCAACTCCAACTAAGACCAACTAATAAAATAAATATAATTGCAATATAAATCTGATTTCACTGTGTACAAAAAAAATAGCGCCCAAGTTTTAGCAAAGCATGTATTATTCAAGTGGAGCCTCGCATTTAAATAAAAGAATTATTTAATTTCGTATATATATATATATATTCAATTAATATCAATATAATTGAATTTTGAGTTCAAAAGCAGATATATTTATAGCATGCAAATTTTTTGTATATTTATATTTTAAATACAGAAACAATAAGTAAAAAGCCCTTTGGACTTCAACTTCGATTTTGATGCAAAAAAATCAGTAAACTCCAACTAATATATTAAATAAGATTGCTCTAATAACATAAATAAGCATTTAATAATTCAATTTAAATCTGATATAAAACCACAGTGGTAGGTTTAACCATTTGCATGCTTTACAGATTTATCCCAGAGAGAGAGAGAGAGAGAGATGACTCTCTTATTCAATTTTATTAAAGATATCAATCCCACCAAAGTTAACTGAGCAATGAAGCTTTGTTAGGTACGCGTTTGTAGTCATTTGCATAAATAAATCAAAGTTTACAGCCTAGAGTGCATTTGTTAAGATTTAGAGGTTGGTGAATCTTATGTTCCAGTTCAATCGAATTTCTTTTTAGATTTGTGATAAATAAAAGAAAATTTTAAATAAATAAATTGTATAGTGTCTTCCTTCATGTGAAGGTTCTAGATTCGGGGTTCGAGGCAACTTGCGTAAATCCATGTTGATAAACCTATGATTTGAAGACAATTTGCGCCCATGGGCAGGTAATTATTTTTATTTTATTATTGATTCATTACTAAATATTATTTTTTTTTTATCCGAATTTGTATGTCTTTCCTATTCCGGATGATTCTTACAAAACTATTAATTTGGTTGATAATTTCAAGATCCAAATTAAATTGTCGACGATGCACTAATTTGAAAAATATTCTAAATGGCTCATGAATAATCAACATTCTGATGTTTTTTCAAAGTTGAAAAATGCAGATTTTGGTAAGTATCTTTTAACTTTATTTACTTATTTTATATTAGAAAAAACTAAATTTGTGTATCCCTTTCTTGATTAGCATTCCCTTAGAAATTCTTTTAAGGGGTACATCATGTATATGGAAATATTTCATCAAAATTTTCAATGGCATTCCTAATGTTTTTGTGTTGGATTATTTCTTAATCTACAATGTTCTGTTGAACTCTATTTTTTTTTTCTATATACATTAACACATATGCGGAAAGATAGTGTACTTCATAAATAAATAACTCTACCCACATACATTCTCGCACACACAAAAAAACTCTACCCACATAAATAAGAAAATAATACACACACACACACACACACACACACACACACACACACACATATATATATATATATATGTCTAAGAAAAATCGGTTTTTATCGTAATTCGAATGACGTTAATAAATCTTTTTTATGCATAAAATCAACATTTAACAAGATTTGTCTTTTTTCTCGCATATAAATGATACGAGAACCATAAGATATCTTTTTTTATTTTTATGCCATTATTCACCGGATGATCTTCTATTTTAGGATGGTGTTTTATCTCCTATTACAACCTTGACTTATGCTCTAAAATTAATATGGTAACTTTTGTACACATATTAATCATATGTTGATGGAATAGGAGATGAAACATCATCCCGAAATAAAAGATCTCATCCAATTATTCACAACAAAAACTAAAATGTATACATGGATTCTAGATCGTGTTTGCAATAATTTAGATGTATGTAGTTTTTGATTTTACAAAATACATATATAAAATCAAAAATAAATTATCGAATGATATACATGTAGTATTTAATATGCAAACATTTTTTTCAGTCTAAAATGTATAGTCCTTCTTTAATCTCCTATAACCCTTATACTCTATATAATATGTCATATATTGTGTATTTTATAAATGTTGTGGATTTTTTTCAAATAAAAATCCTAAAAATAAATAAATCTTTGTAAAAACAAAATTGTTAGATTTGGTTAAAAAATAGTTTAGACCGGATAAATTTTTAATAAATCTAATATTTTCGACAACATTTTATTTTTAAAAAAAATTGAATATTATTTAGTTACATTTCATCAAATCCACAAATATAATTCGTATTTAATATCATAAAAATTCAAAAAAATTATATAATATATTTTGTCGATCTCGATTTCAAATACTAGATAAGCTTTTAACGAACAATTAATTTCTACAAGAACTTATTTGAAAAAATATATCTCTCAATATTATTAGTTAGATTTCATCAGATCCGCAAGATTTTCCTACATATACATAAATATAATTAGTATGTAATATTATAGGAAATTTTAAAAAATATCATAGGAAAAAAATGTATCTGAAGATTAAATGCATCGAGAAAATGCAACTCTTAAAGAGCATTTAATTCGTCATGAACTTATTTGGAAAAAAATAAACATTTTGAATTCTAGTGATTAGATTTCATCAGATCCACATGGAATCCATCGGATCCATTATAATGGTTATTTAATATTATAAAAATTTGTATAAAATATATTTTCCAAATAAAATTTAATATTTACAAAAATATTGTAGATCCATGAAAAAAAACTTTAAAAATTACAATATTTTATTTTTATCATGAATTTATTTTTTCCTATGAAAAAATAATATATTTAGTAAAGATATAATTATTTTATGATACAGTAAGGTTCGAAACCAAAAAATGATATAATTTTTTTTATAGTTTTTTTTTCTAAAAAACTTTTGATTCAAACTCCAGGGTTAGACCGATTTTTGGCCGGACCCAACATTTCAAGTATACAAAATATACACATGGATTGGACCATGCATTTTTGTGGCCCAACTCATCCAAATTACTTCAAAACCCGACGAACTTGGCCCGACCCAACCCATCATTCTATGTATGATAAATATTGGGTTTAGACACTGTATAACATCCAAAATTTGTAATTTTTGTGTGTATATATCCATTCAATTTCTTTTATAATATTCATTATTATTCAATCACTTATTATTTAATTAATAGTTATTTAGCCTTACATTTAAATAATATATTAATTTTAATTAATTAAAACTAATCAAATTAAAATTATCTTACTTTAATATATAAATCGTGCATCGCACGGATGGATGGTACTAGTTTTAATAAATTCTAATTAGTTGAAATTATAATTTTATTATTAAAATATCTTATTAACACTTACCAAAATTAGCGATGGCCATAGAGGTTGAAGACGTTTTATATTTAGCTATTGCATGTTTGGACAGTATTTTTGAAAATCTGGAATTCTACATCTTTCATTGAAACGATTTGGAAAACAAATACAATGTAGAAACTGAAAATCATTCAAAATATTTCCCAAAACAAGCAACATTAAGATTCGATAAACCTATCTAAAAATGCCAAACAAAGAAAAATTAAAAGCAGAAAACATAAAACTCTTTACATCTAACAAAAACCTCCATGAAATCTAAGAACTAGTGAACTTGGTAACAGCCTTAGTCCCCTCTGAAACAGCATGCTTAGCAAGCTCCCCAGGCAAAACCAATCTAACGGCAGTCTGAATCTCCCTCGAAGTAATCGTAGGCTTCTTATTGTACCTCGCCAATCTCGACGATTCCTGCCCAAGCTTCTCAAAAATGTCGTTGATGAAACTGTTCATGATCCCCATGGCCTTGCTCGAGATCCTGATATCGGGGTGGACTTGCTTCAGCACCTTGAAGATGTAAATCTTGTAAGTCTCCACGCTCTTCTTCGATCTCTTCTTCTTCTTATCTCCGGCCGCGGCGCCGCCGTCCTTGGGGAGCTTCTTCCCGGCCTTGGGCTTTTTCTCCGCCGGGGCCTTTTCCGCCACTGCGGTTTTCTTCTCCTCCGCTGGCTTCTTCTCGGCTGGCTTCTTTTCTGCTGCCTTCGGTGCCATTTCTGAAACTGTAATCTGTTCTAAATGAAAGTTAATTGGAAAATTGCTTTTGGCTTTTTTAGATTCAGAAAACGAGAGACGATGAATTGATGGAGAAAGAGTTGGGAATTGCAGGTTTTTAAATAGAGGGAAAGACGAGAGTTGATTGGTGGAGTTCGTGTGACGCGGATTTTGTCTCTACACCGTCGATTAATATATGAATTAATTGTGACGAATCTTGGCGGTTCTTGTTATGGGATCCGATGCATGTTTTGATTGGTTAAAAACTACGAACCGGATTGTAACACTGTTCGTTGATTAAGATGACTGTCAACGGCAGAGATTGTGTGTGGAAACGCGGGAAAATTTGTGCGTGGTTCAGTTTTGGGAAATAGTTTCGAATATTTTCAATTTGGCACACGAGGATAGAAATTAATGACCAGATTATGAGGAAGATTACTGCATCACTTATTTTAATTATTACTAAAATCATATTTTTCCAATTTAATATTTAATTATTTATATAATTCGATTGTGATTAATTATTAACTTATATAAATTGTTAATTGGGACAAGTCATAAGAAAAAAGACTCTTGAGACCCATTTCATTACCACAAGCTCATGTGGTCTATAGTTTCGGTATAAATAGTCATTTTTCGAACATTATTAATTAAGGGCAAAATTGCAAATTAGTCCTATAACTAAAAGGAGGTTGCAAAACGGTCTTGTAAAATGCTCGAATTGCAAAATAGTCTTGTAACTATGTACGATTTTTCAAAATAGTCATGTATATTGCATAGTTTGCAAAAATAGTCCTATAACTTATACTTGAGTCTCAATTTTAGTCCGATTTGGTGGCAATTTGAAATTTCACCGGATTTCTATCACGTGAGCAAGTGTGACTCCCGATTTGTTGAAATTAGGACCAAAATTGATATTCAAGTACGATTACATGACTATTTTGCAAATCATGTATTTTGCGGGACTATTTGCAAAACCATACATAGTTACAAGACTATTTTGTCATTTGAAAATTTTGAAGGACCTTTTTGCGACCACTTTTAGTTGGGCTAGTCTCATGTCAGGCGATCTAACGGATCTAACCGTTAGACGGTCCCAAATACCCGACTCATCGCCCCATCCCATGACCCGTATTGCCAAAAATTGAAAAAAATCAAAAATCATAGTCAATCTCATGATTGAGCCCTAATCCGTTGTTCTCAACCACCACCACCGCACGGTGCTCCCCACACAAAACCACCTCCGCACGGCTACCTTTGCGGCAAAGATACGGATACCTTTGCGGTGTTATGTCATCTTCAAAAATTGCTTGTCATCTTCAAAAATTGCTGACCGAAATTTTCTCCATGTGAAGCTATTTCCAATGTTTTTCTTTTGTAGCGATAAATTTTCTCGAGCGACATCTTATAGGCTTTATCGGTCGTCGCCGATGATGCGATTCATATTGGGTGTACATCTCGGTGTTTCGTCCTCTTGCAATTTGGTCCCCCCGCATCTAATGCGTTCTCTCATCGGCTCATTCTGCAAAGATCCTTCGTTTAACTCAATCTTGCAATATTTTTTTTGAGAATAAACGGTAATACTTTTAGTTCATAATGTAATACTATTTAGGGAAAAGACTAATACATTTTAGGTGAAATGCTAAAAAGGATTCATGGGAAAACCTAAATACTTTTTAGGGAAATAATAATAACCTTTCATGTAAAAAACTAATACTTTTCAGAAGACACACTAATACATATTAGGGGAACTATTAATACTTTTAGAGGAAATATTATTACTTTCAAAGAAACTACTAAAATATCTTTTAGGGAAAGACTAATACTTTTCAATGAAATTACTAATATTTTTGATGGGGATTACTAATACTTTTTTGAGGGACTGCTAATACATTTTGGGAGTATATTCATGAGAAATACTAAAAAACTCTTTAGGGAACTACTAATACATTTCGAGAAGAACTGCTAATACTTTTTAAAAGGACGACTAATACTTTTCAGAAGGACTGTTAATATATTTCGGGAGAAAAATTTAATTATATTCAGGGAAACTACTAAAATACTCTCCAGGGAACTACTAATACTTTTTCGATGAACTACTAATACTTTTTTGAGGGACTGTTAATACAGTTCTGGAGTATATTTAGGAGAAATACTAAAATTCTCTTGGGGAACTACTAATACATTTGGAAGAATCGCTAATACTTTTTAGAAATACGGCTAATACTTTTCGTAATGAATGTAGTATCTGGTGGTCCTGAAAACTACTAAAACACACATTTGCTAATATTACGGAAATGCCACCAGGATCCGCGGGTCGATCCGTTTAACAGTCAGGACACATTAGACGGTCCGACAGGAGTTTTTGTGTTATTTTTTTGCACTCTAGATTTTTTTTTCCTATACTTTTTGTAATGGGACGCCCATTTGGACCGAGATTTCTCTACACATTAGATAAGAGGTTAGTCCAACTCGAAGCCCACAAGTTGACCTAATTCGTAAGCCCATTTTTGTAGATTGAATTACCTAGAATCTTGTAGGAGTTGTAAAAATTTTAGGATGATTCTAGTCTTCTAGATAACTTCATTCTAAATATCTTAGAGTATCTTCTAGAAATATATTCAAATATTCAATGGAGAAGTCAAAGACTTACTCTCAACCATTAGATCAAATGAATCACCAAATCCATTAGATAGGTGAAGCGGTATAAATAGGTGTAGTGCCTCATTTATACATCATCAATTATTGTAAGTAAGTTTGAGTGAATAATTCAAGTGTTGTTTCCCTACTCGTTGATTGAATATTAGGTTCGTATTCATAATCATAACTTGGATTATTTTGACTCTGGTTCAACATCATTTTAGCGCGTCAAAACACAACCAAAACTCTAAAATTGCAACTGAAACGCTATCTTAAGTCTTAACTACCATAAGATTCACTTATTCACCCCAAATCCAACCTAATCACTATGGCCCGAATCATTGTCTCCTAACTATCCTAACTAGTAGTTGGACCCCTATATTATATATGATCATTATCTAATTATCTATACTCCTTGTTTCTATATATAAAAAAATTAAAAAAAAGTATAACAAAATTAAAAAATACTCTGTAGATTATTAATGAGTGAAAAATACCATATTCGGTCTTCTCCCCGTAGAGGCCAATAAAAAAATTACTCCGTAGATTATTAAAAAATACCATATCCGAGCTTCTTACCACAGAGCCCAAAGAAATAGGCCAACACGTCTGCCGAGAATGTGTTTTCTCATGCGTTGAAATGAGGAAAATGACATGATTAGGATGATTAGGTATTGACCTTGTTGAATTATAAACTAGATTCATTGAAGTAAAATAGTTCTAGTATATTCTATGCATGAATAGTGAAATTCATGTATGTGACTTTTGGTTTTATGCATGAATGTGGATAGGTGAATGTATGAAAATTAAATATTGATGCATGCTTAAATGTATGTTCATCTTGGGTATCACCCACCTATAAATACCTTATGGAGTCATTTGAAGAAGTGAAGAAAGTGATAATAAAATAATATAAGTTTTCCCCTCTATTCTCTTATGTGTGTGAGTTATTTGTAATATATGCTCTCCAATTTCTAACAAATTGGTATGAAGAGCCACATGTGTTTGAAGACCAAAGCTTGAAGAAAAATATCAAACGGGACACTACATCACATTTGAAAGTTGCCAAAAGAATACTTCGGTACATTAAAGGTACAGTTGATCATGGAATTTTCTATACCTCCTCTCACAATTTCAAGCTTGTTGGTTATTGTGATAGTGATTGGGCTGGTGATGTTCATAGTCGCAAAAGTACAACCGGGTTTGTTTTCTTTATGGGAAGTTCGGCGTTCACTTGGAACTCTAAGAAGCAGCCGATTGTGATACTTTCTACTTATGAAGCGGAGTATGTTGCAGCGACTTCTTATGTTTGTCATGTTATTTGGTTGAGAAGCTTGTTGAAGGAGCTTAGTTTATCACAAGAAGATCCGACAGAGATTTATGTGGATAATAAGTCTGCTATTGCGTTGGCGAAGAACCCGGTGTTTCATGACAGAAGCCAACACATTGATACGAAGTATCATTTTATTCACGAGCACATATCCAAAAAAGAAGTGAAGCTTGAGTTCGTGAAGTCACAAGACCAAATTGCGGAAAGCCCTTGAAGTTTGATGTTTTCAAGAAGTTAAGATTTTCGCTTGGAGTAATGAATCTAGGTTAAGGGGGAGTGTTGAATTATAAACTAGATTCATTGAAGTAAAATAGTTCTAGTATATTCTATGCATGAATAGGTGAAATTCATGTATGTGACTTTTAGTTTTGTGCATGAATGAGGATAAATGAATGTATGAAAATTAAATATTGATGCATGCTTAAATGTATGTCCATGCATATTGGTATCACCTATAAATACCCTTGTTATGGAGTCATTTGAAGAAGTGAAAAAAGTGATAATAAAATAATATAAGTTTTCCCCTCTATTCTCTTATGTGTGTGAGTTATTTGTAATATATGCTCTCTAATTTCTAACAGAGCTGATTTAATTCTTCTTGCGAAGGCGGGCGGGGTGTTACAATGACCCACAAGAGAAAGCGATATAATTTTGGCAAGTTTTCCATTCTTGCATTCTTCTGTACTTTGGTACAATCTGTTCATGCACTTTTTCTGTACTTGCGGATATATTTTTGTAGTTCAGAAGTGTTTTCTTTTCTTGCGTTAAAAAAAATTGCATTAAAAAAATTATTTTCCTGGGCTATATATTGGGCTGTATATTTTAATTAAAATATATAGTATGTTTAAAACTTTATGATTAGGGTAGCCATGGTTCAAAAGGTTGCCTCACGGTTCTTCCAAACCGGAATCTGGTATTTTCTGTTTACTCTATGGTACTTCTGGTTTCAATTTAAATGGAATCTTTTTTCAGTTAATTTTTCTAATTTTTTAAGAAATAATTTATCTATTTTAGTTACCAAAAAGGGTAAAAGAATAAAAAGAAAAGGAATTGGACTTAATATTCAGAATAATAATAAGTTTTGGACTAATATTAATAATAATAGTAAACTGATTATCTATCCTCTTAGTGAATAGATGAAACAAAGTTCAAATAGATCATTTACAACATTTGGTTTAAAACATATCTCATACGGCTGCGAATATAAAATATCATAATAAATATTTAACATTTCTTCTAACATATTGTTATCCAAAAAATATTGTCAATTTTAACCGAAACCGGCAATTTTCCGTCGTTCCCACTAGCGGTTAAAACTATCGGTTCCACGATTTTACACCAAGGAATCGTGAATCGAATTGACTTAATACCTTTTGACTTTATTAAATTAAATAAATGTAAAAAACAATAAAATACGATTTGATGATCAATATTTGTGTATGAGATGAGTTGGAATCTCAAAATGCAACAAATTCATCTTTATAATTATTTGCATAAAGTTTTAATTATTTGTCACATTTTAAGTCATGAAGTGTTTAAACTATTTAGACTATAGTGTTGTATTTAATATAGGGATATAAATTATATAACATTTTAAGTCATTATAATTGATCACATTTTTTCCTTAAAAAATGATCACATTTTAAGTCCTTTGAGAAATATTTTAAGTCACGCGACTCTATTTTTCTTAGGAGTCGTTAAAAGTATCGATGTTTCCTAAAAGTATTAGTAGTACATCTAAAAAGTATTAGTAATCCCCTTGATATCTTTAGTAGCACTCATGCAAAGTATTGATTTTTGTAATCCACCTAAAATATATTAATTATCCCATTCAAACATATTAGCGGTGACATAATATTAGACAATCCTTAAAAGTATTAGTTTTTCCCTTAATAAATATTAGCGAGTCCTTGGAAAAATATTATTAATCCCTTGGAAAAGTAATAATAACCCCATTGAGCGATTTTTTAGTAATCCTCATGAAAAAATATTACTTTTTTCCTAAAAAGTATTAGTATTCCCCTAAAATGTATTAATAATCTTATTGAAAAGTATTAGTTTTTTCGATTAAAGGTATTTTAGTATTTCTCTTGAAAAGTATCAATAGTCCTCCCAAAAATTATTAATATCCCTTCTAAAAAAGTATTAGCAACGGCAAGTTGTTGTTGTGGTGTTATTGATTGTGCGGGTTAATAGGCGAATTGACCGTGGGTCGGGTATTTGGATATGTCTAATGGATTAGATACATTAAGCGATCTGACAGAGACTAACCTCACACATATTGGTGTACAAGAATAGAGTTGAGCAGGACATATTATTGTTCAAGTTTCCTTAGATTCTTATCAAGCTTCAAAAATTATTGTGTTTGAGTTCGGTTTATTTATTAACCGAGTCGAGCTTGAATTAATGAACTTTAACTAAGCTTCGAACACGACTCGAGTTCAATTTGTAGCGTGATATTTTTACACATATTATGTTCATTTTATACTAATCGAGTTGAACTCGAGCCGAGCTTTTGATATATTATTCTCGTTTTATCAACATACCGAGTTCAAACAAGTTTTTAATGATCAATATCGAGTCGAATATGGAGTGGTTTGATTCAATTTTCACCCTAATCATGCGGGCAAATCTACAACATAATCTACAACATCTTAATGAAAGCAAAGAAGCCCGAGTTTGTTTTAAATTAAAGGGTTAATTATAAAAAGTCTTGAAGAGTAATTATTAAAAAAACTTAGCTAAATTTTAAAATTACAAAAACATTCCTGAAGTTTGATTCCGTTGACATTTTAACCCAGTCGTTAGTTGACCTAACGAAATTTACTGACGCCATAAAAAGTTGACATGAAAATCTGAAAATACTCCCCGAGTATAGTTCATAAATTATGAGCATGCAAAAATGCCATTTGGTTGTTCAAAAGATTGCCAAAAAAACAAACCATGACAACTGTTAGAACTTACAAAAACATCTTTCAGTTTCAGTACAAACTACTACACTCCCCATGTAAACTCCTTTATGAATTTTGTAAATATCATTTTAATTGTTTAAGAATTATTAATTGTCACAAACTATCCTAAACATATCTACGATTAATGAACAAGATAAACTAAAATTTGCATTAAAAAAAGAACACACAAATAACTAAAAAAATGTTTCAACTTTCCACAAATTACACAATACAATTTTAATACTCTCCCGATATCTTACAAATATCCCTTTATGGTTACGAAGAAAAAAAACATATTTCACCCTTTGGTTTTCAATAAAATGTCCAAACTAGATGAGAGTAATTTTGTTCATCCATTTCAATTTTCTTTTCTACAATCTTTTTTTGGGATTTTAGTTTGAGGCATTATGGACTTTACTTGAATTCTACTAGTTTTACCGTAGTTCCTCAAACCTCATGGGTCCATACTCTTTGTAATTCTGTAATTTTGAAATTTAGCTAGATTTGTTTTTGTAATTAATCCAAACCTCATCGGTACAGTTTGTAATTAATAAACCCTAAATTAAATATGCAATATGAGACACCGTCAATTTGAGTTTCACGGCTACGTTGTACAATATATATTTATGATGTTCTTGTACCTGGTCCTTCTTTGGATTAATAGAAACTTGAATTACCCGGGTCAAAAAAAAAATTAATACACTTAACACAATTAATGACTGATCTATATAATATATAAAAACAAGATAGCCTCTATTGTTAATTGGCAACTGTTTGATAAATGGTTTTATCATGATTTTGATGATTTTATTTTTATACCAAAACAATATTTTTAAAGGTTGTCCAAATACTCCTAAATAATTTAAAATGGTTTTAATATTTTCCGAAGTATTTCTTCAAGTTTGTTTTCGACTAAAATGGACAACGCTTTTAATGATTTTATGTCAAAATATTTTTACATCAAAACTATGTCCCCTGAATGTTGTCCTAATACTCCCGACCGGTCTAAAATATTTTTACTATTTTTTGGAGTATTTCTTGGAGTTTATTTTCGATATAAAATGGGACAATACTTATGTTTCAGCTCGACCAGCCGTCGCCTACTATAGGGCAACCGTACTGTGTTGAGTTTTGGAACGAAAAAAAGGACGGAGGGAAAACGAGGGGGGCGGCCAGGTGCACGAAGCCCCAGAAGAAACATTCATCTGTTTCCTATTTTAGTCATGATCGACGGTCGAACATAGGCGGCACGTCGCCCCCTCCGCCGGTCCCCATGTGTAAAATTGCAGAGTTTTCAATTTCAACGTATCTCTGCGTGACCGGTCGAACCCCTCTTTTGACAAAGAACTATCCGTTGATTTCTGACAACTTTTCCTTGATTTAAGGGGTTGATTTCTAACAATTGACTCTTTTCTTCAATTGTCTTGGTATTTTTTGAGAATTCATGTCCCCAAGAGGAGCCTATCATGTACAAGACATCTTCTATAAATAGAGGAAGAATTGAAGCAACACTATATGAGAGAGAAAACTACAACACAACAAGATACACTCAAGAATACACTTGTTCTTACATTGTCTTATTTCTTGTTGTAATTTGCCTAGCTATTCACTTTCACATTCTTGAGGTCTAGGCTTTTCTTGATTACACTTGCACTCTATTGTATTATCAATTATCGAGTTGTAATCTTGAATTTTTGGGTCATCATTCAACACAAGATATCCTTGTGAGTGTTTTTGTGGTAAGAACACACTTGGGTGATCTAGGTGTTAGGTGTGAGAAGATTGTGGTAATCTTCTTGTTGAGGTGTTGAAGAATTTGATATTCTTCAAGGTTGAAGATTGTGGTAATCTCCACAAGGTGCCGTTGGAGATTGTGGTAATCTTCAAGAGAGATTGTGGTAATCTCAAAGGTGGTGTTGAAGAAGAGTGTAGTGCTCTTTCAAGGTGTTATTGTAAGTTGGTGTTGTATTAATTTTTGGTAAATTAATAAAATCTTTTTTCTTTTTGAAATCCATCCGGATATCTTTGGGGTGGTAGAGGATTAGGCCCTAGGTGGGTTGAACCTCTATAAATCGACGCGTGTTGTTTACATTCCGCACCTTTATTATTGTCTTTGAGCATTCGATTCGAAAAAGAGGGTAAAATCGAAAAGATGGAGATAATCTATTCACCCCCCTCAAGATTATCGTAGCCGCTTGGACTTACAAGTGGTATCAAAGCCAAACTCTTTGGCAAGCTCGTTTCACATCGCGAGTGAAGAGGAATGATCGTCGCTACGAACGAAGCTCAACTTTAAGCACCTCCACCACCAAGCCACCTCTATTTGATTCCAAAAATTATATATTTTGGAAAGAAAGAATGGAATGCTATTTACAAGGTTGCGGGTTCGATATTTGGAACATCGTCATAAATGGAAAATCCATTCCGATGAAAGACACACCACACATCTCCAAAGGCTTCAAAAAGCTCAATGATGAAGAGAAGAAAATCGTCTACCTAAACGGCAAGGCTCTCAATATTTTGTATTGTTCACTTACTAATTTGGAATATGAACATATTGTAGGAATTCCATCGGCACATGAAGTATGGAAAAAATTAGAAGCCATCTATGGAGTATTTTCAAATGAAAGGAGTCAAACAAAAGCATCTATTTCTCAAAGGGATACAAGTTCAAATCTAAGGAACAAGCCTTTTACAACTTCCAACTATGAAGTAGTCGAACAATGTTTTATGGGCATCGAAGAAGAAAACGAGGTATGTCTTAAACCCTCTACTTCCTATGATATTGCTATACAAAATGATTATAGTGATTTGCAAAATGATTTTGATGACCTTCAAAATGAATTCCAAAGTTTACTTGTTAAGTACAAAAATTTGAAAAAGGAATTAAATGTTTTGAAAAATGAAAAGGATAATTTATTTACTTCCTATGAATCACTATCACGTGCTCACACCACTACACTTGACAAGGTTAGAAACCTTGAAAAAGAAAATAGTACTCTTGTTGAAGATATTAATTGCATAAAAAAGGATTTATCTAAATCCAACTTGAGTACCGATGAAATTATTGATTGTTGTGATAATTTGAAACTAGAACTTGATCATAAGTTTAATGTTGTCAATCATATGAAAAAGAATCAAGTCTCTAAGCATGTTGGTCATTATGCTCCTAGAATTATTACTTGCTTTTATTGCGGTAAAAAGGGTCATACGGTAAATACTTGTCGGGGCTAGAAATAGCTCTAATTATTGTTGGAGACCTAAAAGTCTCAAAGCTAATCCTAAAGGACCCAAGCACTTGAGGGTACCACAAAATAATATTTTATTAGGTACCGGCAAAATAAAAATCGGAGAAAATTCATACCGCTAAGAAGACATCAAATGACCAATTCATTTGATCAAAGGAGAAAACATTTTCAAAGCCAATTTTCAAGAAGAGGATATAATCAAAAATGGGAAGAACACAATCCTTGGAAATGGCAAAGACATCATCAACAAGATGATTTTCAAAGAAGAAGAGACTATCAACAATGGGAAGGACAAAAATCTTGGAAATGGAGTACTCAAAGGAGCCATCATCAACAAAGTGACTTCTCGAGGAAAATATCATCAACAATGGGAAATACACAACCCATGGAAACGGCGAAATTGGTAAACCGTATCTCCTATTTAAATATGCATTTTATTTTATTTCTATGCATGTTTTTATTTGTGTCTTAAGTGCAAAATGAGTTTTCATGTATTTAATTTTAAATTAAGGTCTTCAAAAACTTATTTGTATTTTTAAAACTCTTGTGCATTTTTGTAGACTAAAGTGTATTATCATCTCTTATGGATTTTTATGGCATGAGCTTACTTGTGATATCTCTTGCCTACACTTTTATCATTATGACTTGTGCTAGATTTGTTTTAAGAATTGTGTAGGATTTACATACTTTCACAAATGACCATTTATGTCATTACTTGTCAAGAAAGGCATAAATTATCGAGGACGTTTACTTGTGTTATTCTTACTCTTATAGACTCGATATATGTATTGCCATGTGCCTATGTGCTTGTTTTTCATAGTATTTCATACAAGTGCCATTAAGAGGATTTTTAGATTTTTTGAAAGGCACTATTCGATATTTGATTGCACATATTTTCTTTGTCAACTCTTGTTCAAATACTTTTAAATGAGGTCTCAACTATATGCTATCGGATTTTCAAATTTCAAAAGAGACCTTTTGTAGCTTTCTTAAGCTTATTTGAACTTGCATGATTTAGTAGACTCTTGATGATCTTCTAAATGCATAGTATGTGTTTCTTGCTTCATGGTCTATATATATAGTGTCTATTTCTACTATGCTCTTATGCAAGATATTTTGTGATTAATGATTGAGACATGTTTTTACACTTGGGCTATTTTTTCTTGCTTATATAAGCGTTTAGTTAATGAGTTTGTTAAGTTGTGTAGATGAGAAATGAAGTACTCCAAATATTAGTTACCTCAAAATATTTGGATGTAAATGTTCTATTATGAACACCTTAGATCAATTGGATGCCCTATGATGATAGTGATGAAGAAGACAAAAAGGGTATTAGGAACAAACTCGATGACCAAGGCAACATTGGTCGAACTAAAGCGAGGATAGTAGCTCGAATGTATTTTCAAGAAGAAGGTAATTAATTTTGATGTAACATTTGCACTCATAGCACATTTAGTAGCTATTTGCATTTCTTGTCCATTCTTGTTTTAAGAAAATTTCAAGCTTTACCAAATGAATGTTAAATCCAATTTTCTAAATGGTTTTATTCAAATATAAGTCTATCGGAGTTTAAAATTTTAGGCCAAATGATTTTTATAAAAGGCCTATGACGGTTGATAGACTTAGCTATTTTTGCAAAATGATTTTACAAAAGGTAAAGTTGATACTACACTTCTTGTTTTGAAAAAGGGCAAGGTTGTTTACTTGTGCAAATTTATGTTGATAATATTTATGGTGCTACTAATAAATATTTGTGCAAGATATTTTTCAAGTCAATGCAAGGTGAACCTAAGATGATCATGATGAGGAAGCTCAAATTTGATCATTGGAATTCAAATTACTCAATGCCAAGAAGACGATTATATTTCAAAAGAACTTGAAGGAGTCAAGCATTGAAGAAAGAAGAACCATCTCAACCTCTATGGCTAAAGATTGACAAAGGTTGAGAAAGGCATATCGGCCGACAAAAAAATTCGAGGTATGTTTTCTTGTATTATTCCTATAGACTCGACATTCATATGCCTTATGTCTATATGCTCGACTTCAAAAACTATCCCAACGAATCTCATTAAAGTGCCGTTAAAAGAAATTTTCAAATATTTGCAAGACACTTCTTCTTATGACTTGTTCATCCAAAGCTTTAAAACGTTCTTATTTTTCGTGATAACAAGTCCGGTGAAAATTATTCAAAATATAGTTTGTCATAATCGAACTAAACATATTGAGATTGAAAAACTTTCTAAGGGATTGCGTTTTTAACACAAACACGAGATGTGTTTAAATCACGTCTCAAAGTTAACTCGCGGACATTTGTTCATTTCCGCCGAGTATTTTACCTCATTTCGAGCTTGATTATGACATAATGTATATTGAATGAGGTCTACATTTGCATTTTGCACGCTTTTAAAACTTAGGGGCAAAAAATCGGATTTTTAGATCAAACTTGGATTTTTCAAATGTAACTAAAAAGCAGGTGTCGCCAGAGGGCGGGGAGGGCGGCCAGGTGCCCCCGGCTCGACCGGTCGCCCATGCCCTGGGACCGGTCGCCTGAACGATTTTTTGGTTAAAAATGGTTCATTTCACTTAGTCATTTTGGCTTATTTTGTCCATTTTTCGTCCCTTCGAATTTGCACACAAATTTAACTCCAAATTTGTTTTGTTGCATACAATTCATATCTTGGACCTATTTAGGCTTGATTATCATCATCATTGCTCGTCTTTACCGATCGAATGGTAAGAATTTCACTCTCTTTAGCTCAATTGGGTTGAACCCTTGAGAATTTGGTTTAAATGTCTATTTCTTGATGCAAATTATATATGTTTGTGATGAGCTTATTGATTGTTGATGAATGATATTTATTAAATTGCATTTGGTGATGAAAAACTTGGCTTGATTTCATTTACAAGGGCTATATATATCTTTTTCAATTTTTGACGTCCGCCAAGTGTTTGATAAAACGTTTCAATGAAAAATTCATCACTTACATGATTCTCTCGATTTCAAAGTCTTATATATTTATAAGAGATCATGTTTTTCTTATCAAATGAGTTTCATAAGCTTCTACAAGTCGTATGATTCGACTTTTCTCTCCTATTTGGTTTATAAGCTTCAATATTCAAATAGCTCGATACATCGGTTTAGTTGCGCACTTTGATATGAATATATGATGTATTTATCGTGCTAACATTCTTTTTGATGATTCCAAAGGGGAGAAACAGGTTATAAGTTGTTTAGCTCAAAGAAGCTAAGATAAGCTTAACGAAAAGAAGCTAGAAACAGGTTATAAGCTCTTTAGCTCAAAGAAGCTAAGATAAGCTTAACGAAAAGAAGCTATAAGCTATGGCTTTATAAAGCCATAAGTTGTGGATCATATTTAGTCCACTTGGTGCATTATGGTTATGTACGAATCATGGTCCATTGGTTGTAGTATGGAATTATATACGGTTCTAATGATGTCTCTTTGTGGGGAGCTTTTAAGTTTTGATACTTAAGCTCAATATCGAAAAGCTAAGATTTTAGCTTATGTTGAAGTTCTTCTATATTACTTTTGTTGTGCATGTTTGAATATCTCTACTCCCATCCATGCGTTTATATTGCGTGGAATGTTGTCACTCTCAACGGATATTCATTTTTGATTTGGAAAAAATGTTTTGTTTTCAAAATCGGTCTTGTTGAATTGTTTTGGTTTGTAATCATCAAAAAGGGAGATTGTTTGATAAATGGTTTTATCATTATTTTGATGATTTTGTTTTTATACCAAAACAATGTTTTTAAAGGTTGTCCAAATACTCCTAAATAATTTAAAATGGTTTTAATATTTTAGGAGTATTTCTTCAAGTTTGTTTTCGACTAAAATGGACAACGCTTTTAATGATTTTATGTCAAAATGTTTTTACATCAAAACTATGTCTCCGAATGTTGTCCTAATACTCCCGATCGGTCTAAAATGTTTTACTATTTTTCGAGTATTTCTTGGAGTTTATTTTCGATATAAAATTGGACAATACTTATGTTTCAGGCTCGATCGGTCGCCCTATAGGGCAACCCGTACCGTGTTGATTTTGGAACGAGAAAAAGGGACGGAGGGAAAACCAAGGGAGGCGCCGGTCGACCGGAGGCGACCAAGTGCACAAGCCCCGAAGAAAGATTAATTCCTGTTTCCCTATTTTGGTCATGATCGACCGGTCCAACATGAGGCGGCCGGTGGCCGCCCCCTCCGACCGGTCCCACTGTGTAAAAATTGCAGAGTTTTCAATTTCAACTTATCTCTGCCGCACGACCGGTCGAACCCCTCTTTTGACAATGAGAAACTATCCCAGTTGAGTTTCGGACAACTTTTCCTTGATTTAAGGTGTTGATTTCTAACAACTCTTTTCTTCAATTGTCTTGGTATTTTTACGGAATTCATGTCCCCAAGAGGAGCCTATCATGTACAAGACATCTTCTATAAATAGAGTAAGAATTGAAGCAACACTATATGAGAGAAAACTACAACACAACAAAATACACTCAAGAATACACTTGTTCTTACATTGTCTTATTTCTTAGTGTAATTTGCCTAGCTATTCATTTTCACATTCTTGAGGTCTAGGCTTTTCTTAATTACACTTGCACTCTATTGTATTATCAATTATCGAGTTGTAATCTTGAATTTTTTGGGTTATCATTCAACACAAGATATCCTTGTGAGTGTTCTGTGGTAAGAACACACTTGGGTGATCTAGGTGTTAGGTGTGAGAAGATTGTGGTAATCTTCTTGTTGAGGTGTTGAAGAATTTGGTATTCTTCAAGGTTGAAGATTGTGGTAATCTTCACAAGGTGCCGTTGGAGATTGTGGTAATCTTCAAGAGAGATTGTGGTAATCTCAAAGGTGGTGTTGAAGAAAAGTGTGGTGCTCTTCAAGGTGTTGTTGTAAGTTGGTGTTGTATTAATTTTTGGTAAATTAATAAAATCTTTTTTTCTTTTTGAAATCCATCCGGATATCTTTGGGGTGGTAGAGGATTAGGCCCTAGGTGGGTTGAACCTCTATAAATCGACGTGTGTTGTTTACATTCCGCACCTTTATTATTGTCTTTGAGCATTCGGTTCGAAAAAGAGGGTAAAATCGAAAAGATGGAGATAATCTATTCACCCCCCTTCTAGATTATCGTAGCCGTTTGGACTTACAGCAACTTCCCGCCAAAACTGGGTAGCCAAATATGGAAACTAATGTTGATTAATTTCAACCCTAATGTTCATAAATGAAATATGTTATTTTTTTAATTTCAATTCAATTATTTTTGAAGAAAACTTTGTTTTCTGTGTAAAGAATAATTAAATGGATACAATTTTCTGTTGCATAGGAAGTGCATCATAATAAGTTATAGCGGCAGTTTGTGTTGGGGAACGAAAAGCATCAATTCAAAATTTTAAATTTGTACAACTAATACAACTATTTTAAAGTAAATTCATCGGGAATTGCAAAGACGGTACCATGGCTAACAATTTTAAGATGAAGTACTACTTAAGATACAAAATATTTCAAAAACGAAAAAGAAAAAATACATACATCGGGGATATAAACCGAATGTTCTGTTTTTATTTGAATTAAAACTTCGCTACAAATATGGTTCAATATCATTCAAGAATACAAGGTAACTATGCTTTTAATTAGAAATCCAAATTTCTCCATCATGGCTCCAATACGAGATGTTAACCCGTTGAAAATGTTAAGGCCCTGCGGTTGGATCGATTTGTGTAAACGTGTACCGCAAAATGAGATGTGCTTTTGGCCTGGAAAACATACTTAGTGAGAGGTATGTTTAATAGTCTTTTTAGTTTTGATTTGTTACCTATCTTATTTATTATATTTACGCAAATATTCATTTATCATGATGTAGGGGATGTTTAGTTGCTTTCGTTAGCTCCGCACATCGGTATTTGTATTTTAGATGTTTTTAGTTTAGCAATTTTTCGGTAGTGTCTTTTTTATCTCTTTTTTTAATTGATAATGCATATTTCACCATGTTTAGTTGTTTTTTAGTTCGGCTTTTAAAGTTCTATTTTATTTTTTCTCCGAGTTCTATTTTATTCATTTGTCATTTTTATTAGTTATGTGGCATTCTCTTTTAGTTTTATTTTGTTTACTCCTTCCGTTTTTAGCTCTAATGTAAATTCTATAAGTCATGTATTCCAATTTCCAAATTGATATTTTCAGTAATCCATGCAATGATATGCCATATTTTATTTATCTAACATCTATATATCATCCTCTACAGTACCAAATAGTTATGTTACCATGTTCATTTTCTAAATCACCATATTGTATTCCATCTATTTCTTGAA
Source organism: Rehmannia glutinosa (assembly GCA_016081115.2). NCBI lineage: Eukaryota > Viridiplantae > Streptophyta > Magnoliopsida > Lamiales > Orobanchaceae > Rehmannia > Rehmannia glutinosa. The sequence goes on from JABTTQ020000750.1 coordinate 104,493, forward strand.
CGCATTTTTACATACTGTATATCATCTATTAGTTGATACCCATCTTTTTCATATATAATAGAAACAACAATTTTCTGAAAACACTCTTACGTGGTACAACCAGAAGAAATCAATAGAAGTTTGAAAGACATCAATGGGTATGAAGATCACGAAGTCAACAATCATCATAAATAAGCTTAGGATAAATGATACTTATTCAAATGGTGAGTTTTTAATATCTTTGTTTTATATATTTTTTATGAAGTCAATGCAAAAATATTAACCTGGTCCCCTTCTCCAAGTATCTTAGTTTCCCCTTAAGACAGTGGTAGATAGAAAAAATATAAAGTCAGAATGCATTTAAATCAATTGAATATGTTTGTGAACTGGATGAATTTACATGAATATATATAGTGATTCATGTGAATTATTCATTTAAAAAACATTCAATTCATGTTTATAACACTATAAAATACATTTAGTACGATCTATAAATTACTCCAATTCACGCAGTTAGAAAGCTATATATAATTATATATGTTTTCACCTGATAATGATATTGATTAAGCTTTAAGTCTAATATTTTTAGTAAAAAAGAATATGAACAATATACTATGCTGAATAGAAAAATATGTAAAAACGACATCCTTAGTATAACCAATCTATTTTCTGTTTGACCAACCAAAGATTGAATTAGAGATATGATATCTGAAAAATAAGGAAAACATTAAGTCTTAATAGATAAGTGTGGAGTGAACAATTGCACACCCGGAACATAATCAAACATATGGATACCAAACACAGGCATATAAAAATGGGGGTCACATAAGAGCTATTAAAACGACAATAGAAACGTATACAAGTTTGGACATCTGAATTGTAGTTTTTATTATGGGGCCTTTTAATTAAGTATTTCGTATGTTTTGAGCCATTTTTTTGGGTTATTTGGTCCATATATTAGTTCCTTTTTTTTCAAATGAAATAAATTCTTATATATCAATTAAATTAATATTTTATACATCTTACATATATATTTTAAAAGAAGTGTTTGACACCAATCTATTATTTAATCTGCATTAATTTATACTTATATATGTTTTAATAATTTAGTGTAAAACCAAACATTTCAATTACTACAAAAATTAAATTGTTGTTAAATAACATGTATATATACATATAATGCATCTTCGGGTTTGAACTAAAATGATAATAATATTCATTATTTTAATATTATTTTTAGTTTTTTTAGTATTTTTAAATTTAATATCGTTGATAAATTACTTTGCATAAATGTTGATATTCAATGTTGTAGTGGTGATTATTCTATGAAAGGCTTATTACATCCGACATCGGTCCTCTATATGATATCATAAATGATATGAAATTATTATTCGTCTATTTGAAGTTTCATTTACTTAAGTATACATTCTTTTGAATAAATTATATAATTTTTATTTTGCGAGAAAACACATCATTTCGAAGAAAATTATCATTTGCCATAATTTTCATCGATTCTGATATCAAATATTTCTATTATTGTTGACTTAACTAATGACGATGAATCTCCTTGTTGTTTAATAATGGTGTCACACGGCACAAGAAAATGCATAGATGGAGATCAGTTTGTGACTCAATGTAAAAACAATCGTTATATTGTGATTCGTAATTTATTTTTGTTCATTTCACGTTCATTCTATATGTACTTGTGCTTTTTTTTTTGGACAAGAAAAAAAAAATGGACACTAGATTAACTGTTATGAGACATTCTCTTGAATTATTAATATTGTTCCAATTGTTAAACCATTTATTGTTTAAGCCATGGTTATTTGACTTTATAATTAAATAATCTATTGAATTTAATTAATTAAAATTACTAAAATATTAAAATTATCTTTACTTAATATATAAATATTAATCCGTGCATCGCACGGGTGGACTGCTAGTTGAGAACAATAACTGGATTGAATAGTTGTTAACAATTATGAGGAGTGTAAAAGAATTCCTATTCAAAGTTATTCTATATGTTAAGAACTTAACCCAAACAACAGCGAAATAATAATCTTTTCCGCAGAAAATTCTTTTACACCTGATCAGCATGAAGTATAGAATACAATGAATCGTAAGCCTCTACGCCACCAATCAACAAAGTTTCCTAACTGTCGCTGCGTACACATTACCACAAAATTAAATATTTAATAAAAAATGTTATACAAATTTCAATCAATAAATCTTGATGGCTCAAAAGCTACCTTTAAAACCGTAGGCAAGTGCACCTATCGTTTTATAGTATAGATTATTAGTACAAAGTGTCATTCCCACGAGGATTATAAGTACTAATAATTACCGTCTCTTTGTTATTTAATCTAACAATTTTGAGAGTTTTTGTTTGATGAAAAAGGAAAACAAATTATAAATTGTAAAAATGAAGGAAGATTTGTAAACTAAGAAATCAAGAGATAGAAATGTGTTTGAATGTAAATCCCTCTAGAATGTTTTTGTGATTTGACAAGTTAAAAATACAACCATAAGCCCTTAAGCAAAAACCAACCTCTTTTAATAAAATCTCATGTTATGTGGACCGTAGAAATTCCCGATTTAAATTAATCCCTTTCTCAAGGCGAAAAACTTCTAATCTCAAGTTGATTAACCGAAATCTCTTTCTAGTTAAAACCCCAAGATTGCATTATAACGATTTATGAATTCCCATATTAGGTTTGACCCTAATCCGGAAGATTTATGTCATCCTATATCTAGGATTGCATGCAACTCTTTTCACTTATACAATTTCTTTTTCACCATAAATCTTTCGATTACCGATGAAGAAAAGATATCAAATTAATATACTAGGAAATATTAACTCGAATGAGATAAGCATGATATAAGTGAATCACACAAGACATGAGAATTTTATTAAAAACATACACACCTTAATCACAAATCCATTCTAGAATTCATTACATTCAAACACTAGGAGTTTTAGCTACACATGCTTTTGACACAAGAATAAATTACACAAGAAGATGTAAACATTGTAGACATGGTGTACTTATCTTTATCAAAATCTCAATTGACTTGATGATGTTGCTCCAAGCCTTCTTTCCCCAATGTTGCCTCAAGCTTACTCCTCCAAGACCTCTTGATCCCAATTCCACTCAAAATGTTAAACACTATGAATCTCTCTATGAATGAATATTACATGAATGATTTTCCAACTCAAACTCTTGGCTTTTATAAGCACCATCTTGTGAAATACCATATTAACAAATGCCCCATTTCCATGCTTGTTAGTTGAATCATTGTGTGCACATTCATGGTTGAGTTGGTTGAATCATTGTATACACATGATGATTGAGGGAATATGGGGACATGTTAAACAAAATTGGGTGTTAAAGGTGTATAAAAGTGGTCAAAAGGCTTGGTAGGTGAGTTTTCCATAATTTTCGCATGGAAAAGTTGCAAAAAGGGTCCGGACACGCCAGTGTCGGCAAAGACGGCTGGCCGTCTTGCACAAAAATTCTTTGAAACAGCCTGACGACACGGCCGTGTTGTCACGATTTCTGGCCGTGTTATACGACACGCCAGCCGTGTTTGGGCTGTTTTGTGCGATTTTTCCTCCTCTTTTGATCCCCTTCAACATGGCGTGTTTGGTGACACGGCTTGGCGTTTGGACCCTTTTTCCAATTTTTATCCAATTTATTTCCTTCTTTTTTTGAATATGGCCATGTTACTTAACACCCCAAGTCATGTTGAGTGATTTTCTTGCCTTTTTCAAGTAATATTGGCTTCACATTGCTCCAAATTGCTCCACCTACAATGTTAAACACATCACACGATGAAATGCTTCTGAAATACTTGAGAAACTATGATTTTTCTAACAAATCAATCCAAAAACTATTGAATTAATAATACAAAATATGTGCAAAATGACACTTATCAAACCACCTCCAACTTTGAACTTTGCTTGTCCTCAAGCAAAACATTATATCAAAAAGAGGGATTCAATAAATCACAACATACAAAGATGATTTTTTTCAACATATTGAACATAAGCCAAGTTCTTGGCCTTCTCAACTGAATTAACCATTAAGTAAAAACATAGTTTTGTAAAGCGATCATTGTCAAGAAAGGCGCAATATCGAGGCATTATTGACTTGAAATCATCACTCCACAAATCGATAGTTATGAACAACTTCAATCCAATAACGCCATGAAAATACAAGAATTTGATAGATCATTGTAGTTAGCCTACTAGTCATATAACCAAGCTTCTTGAACTTTATTGGAATGAGAAGTCAAGGAGTATTCATTCTCCTTTTTTTTTTTTTTTTTTTTGGGACCTTTCGAGACATGCTTCCACTAGGTTTATATTTTGAATTTCTGTTCAAACACTCCTAGGTGGTTTCCCATACTCATATTCGTGTCGCTTAGTTTTACGTAAAAGACAAACATGGGGCTCATGAATGCTCCTAGTTACTAAGCAACAACAAATAGAGGAGTATAACCTCGATTGGTCCGTTTTTTTTTTTTTTTTTTTATTCACAAGCTTGGTTTAACAACTAGTTAACCACTACTAAATCATGAGTTCTCGGAAGTTCATAGCACTAAGTACCGTCGTATATGCCTTAACACATCAAATATTTATGGTGTTAGAAATCTCATCAAAATTTTACTGCATCCACATCAATCTATCTTAAACAATCAATTGTTTCACCTTGAAAACACAAATTAACAAGTTAATGTAGGTATAATTGGGCCAAGTTATTGACTAGCAACATTCAATTTGTTAAAAAAAAAATAAGAAACACATTTCTCACAAACAAGCATACAAGCATTCCGAAAATGTTTATTGTACCCATCCAACTTTAAGATTCACATTGTCCTCAATGTGAAAGAAAGAAATGGACAAACACACACAAAATACTCAAAAAAATAAAGAAATTAGAATGATATAAAAGAGGTGGAAAAAAAGAAAAACACGACCTTACTACAATAGTGGAATCGGTGTTGAGCGACCATTGGGTTGTTTTGGTACGGGACCTTCAACGGCATCTTCATACCTAATCAACGTTAAGCAACACACAACTCGAATACCGTGAAATCTCAAATATTCCCAATTAGGACAAGCAAGAAGAAGCTCAAGAGTTTTTTTTTTTTTTTTTTTTATGATTTGAAGATGACTAAGGACTTGTGATTATTTTGAAAGAAAATAAAAAAATAAAAAAAAATGAAAACAATTGCACACAAACATCGGGGTTGCCTCCCGGTTAGCGCTTCTTTAACGTCGTATAGTTGGACCATGTCACCTAAATGTGAAGATTTAATCGGGCGGAGCCTTGAACTTATGAAAAAATTTATCAACATCGTCACCCGTATCGATTTTCGAACAATTGACCTTCATGGTCTGTTTTTTCGCATGTTATTCTCAAAATGGGATTCATCTGTGGAAACTTTTGCACATTGAACATCACATACTTTCAAGGATTTTTTAGAAGACATATCAATCAAAGAATCATTTATCCTTGTCTCAATCAAGTTTATAGGAAAACAAGTATCATTTATAGGATTTCTCAAAGGAATTTTAAAGATAACTTGTTCACCCCTACTCTCAAAGTAAGCTTTCCATCATGCACATCAATGAGAGATTTTGCGGTAGCCAAAAATGGACGTCCTAGAATTAAGGGAACTTCTATATTATCATGCATGTCAAGAATAACGAAATCAACTGGAAACACGAATTTATCAATCTTGACTAACACATCATGAATAATACCTCTAGGATGTTTAATCGATTTATCGGCTAATTGAATGTCCATCCTAATAGGTTTAGGTTCACCTAATCCCGCATGCTTAAATGTTTCATAAGACATCACATTGATACTAGCTCCCAAGTCGGCTAGTGCCCTATCAACAGGTAAACCATCAATTGTGCAAGGGATAATAAAACTTCCTGGATCATTAATTTTTTGTGGTAGTTCATTGGAAGGACATTTATCATTCAATTGCACATTTGATAATTTATTGAGCTTATTTTCACTAGGAATGATGTCATTAAGATCCCTAACATGCTTTGAAGGAGGGTCAACAAATGGAATATTAGTATGTAATTGCTTGAATGACTCAAAGTACTTACCAAATTTGTCCTCCTTTCTATCTTCTTGATTAAACTCCGGTAAGGGATCTTGGGCTTGTATTCGACGACCACCTTTTTCATGGGATTTTTTCTTCGTATGCGCGTCCTCCACATATTTCGCATGGTGGTGTTGGCATAATCATGATCATATGGAAAAGCGATGGTGATTGCCTTTACGTGCTCCCTTGGGTTTGGCTCGGTGTTACCCGGCAAACTTCCTTGTGGCCTTTCGGAAATCATCTTTGTAATCGGCCTATTTGGTTTTCAGATTATGGATAGATGCCTCTTGATTTCTCAAGGATGTTTCCACCGCTTGGAATTGGGTATCTGTTGATTGCACAAACTTTGTTATAAGATCTTCCAAGTTAGGTTTACCTTGATTTGGCCGAGATCAGGGGACGTGTGTAGATCGGGATTGGGATTAGGTCGTGGTTGGCCTTGATTTCCCCAACCAAAATTAGGATGTTGTCGCCACCCAGGATTATATGTGTTCTTTGTAAGGATTACTTGGGTAATTTCGCCTTGATTCCCAACGTAATTAGCATGTTCGGCGTGAGGTATTGTGTGTGGCGATCGATGATTATGCAATCCTCCGCAAGTTTCACAAGATAAAACATGCGGTGGTGGTGGTTTAGGAGCTGCTAGATCGTCGATCTTTTGGGTCAATGCTTCGACTTTGTGCGGCAAGCGTAACTACCGCGTCTGCATTATACACACCAAGCCCGACTGTTAGTTTTTACCTCGTATGGATTGCCATTGGTAGCCGTTCATGGCCATTCCTCGATCAAATCTGGCGGCTTAGGCGTTTTGTTATTAAGAGTTCCCCGGCATTGATCGATCATTTGTCTTGTTGCGAAAGTAGCCCATTATAAAATGTTTGGACTTGCATCCAAATAGGTAGGCCATGGTGTGGGCATTTCGCAACAATTCTTTGAATCTCTCCCAGTGTCGTCGTACAATGTCTCGTCCATCTTCTTGAGTGAATGAAGAGATTTCATTCCTCAATCGTGCGATTTTGGCGGTGGAAAATATTTCAAAAGGAACTTTTTGGCCATGATGTTCCACGTTGTAATCGTTCCTTTGGCAAAGTATTTAGCCATTGTTTAGCCCGAATCCCCAGAAGAGTAAATGGGAATAGGCGTAAGCGGATGGCATCATCGAGACCCCATTGATTTTGAATGTATCGCAAATTTCGAGGAAATTTGCGATATGATTATTCGGATCTTCGCCGGTAGGCCATCGAATTGAGCGAATTGTTGCACCATTTGAATGACATTCGGTTTGATTTGAAAATGGCTTGGCTACAACCGGGCCTCGCGATCTTAGATGATGTGCCGTCCATAGACGGCTTGGCATAGTCGTACATGGTTCTTTGTTGTTCATCCGCCATATTGGGATCTTGCCTTCGTTAATATCCTCTCGTAGTACGTATTAATACTTTCCTCGTGTTGCTACCGGCGGTGTCGCTTCCAAATTCGGCGGACGAGTAGGCATGCTTTTGTAGTAAACAAGGAGGATAAGTATAATCAAGACTTACAAAGATAGATACCTAGAAAGACAATTGATGAAAATAAAAAAAAAATGATTAAATTAACAAAAATAAGGTGTTCTTAATATTACAATCCCGGCAACGCAAGCGCCAAAAACTTGATGGCTCAAAAGCTACCTTTAAAACCGTAGGCAAGTGCACCTATCGTTTTATAGTATAGATTATTGAGTACAGTGTCATTCCCACGAGGATTATAAGTACTAATAATTACCGTCTCTTTGTTATTTAATCTAACAATTTTGAGTTTTTGTTTGATGAAAAAGGAAAACAAATTATAAATTGTAAAAATGAAGGAAGATTTGTAAAATAAGAAATCAAGAGATAGAAATGTGTTTGAATGTAAATCCTCTACAGAATGTTTTGTGATTTGACAAGTTAAAAATACAACCATAAGCCCTTAAGCAAAAACCAACCTCTTTTAATAAAATCTCATGTTATGTGGACCGTAGAAATTCCGATTTAAATTAATCCCTTTTCAAGGCGAAAAACTCCTAATCTCAAGTTGATTAACCGAAATCTCTTTCTAGTTAAAACCCCAAGATTGCATTATAACGATTTATGAATTCCCATATTAGGTTTGACCCTAATCCGGAAGATTTATGTCATCTATATCTAGGATTGCATGCAACTCTTTTCACTTATACAATTTCTTTTTCACCATAAATCTTTCGATTACCCGATGAAGAAAAATATCAAATTAATATACCTAGGAAATATTAACTCGAATGAGATAAGCATGATATAAGTGAATCACACAAGACATGAGAATTTTATTAAAAACATACACACCTTAATCACAAATCCATTCTAGAATTCATTACATTCAAACACTAGGAGTTTTAGCTACACATGCTTTTGACACAAGAATAAATTGCACAAGAAGATGTAAACATTGTAGACATGGTGTGTACTTATCTTTATCAAAATCTCAATTGACTTGATGATGTTGCTCAAGCCTTCTTCCCCAATGTTGCCTCAAGCTTACTCTTCCAAGACCTCTTGATCCCAATTCCACTCAAAATGTTAAACACTATGAATCTCTCTATGAATGAATATTACATGAATGATTTTCCAACTCAAACTCTTGGCTTTTATAAGCACCATCTTGTGAAATACCATATTAACAAATGCCCCATTTCCATGCTTGTTAGTTGAATCATTGTGTGCACATTCATGGTTGAGTTGGTTGAATCATTGTATACACATGATGATTGAGGAATATGGGGACATGTTGCGGCAAAATTGGGTGTTAAAGGTGTATAAAAGTGGTCAAAAGGCTTGGTAGGTGAGTTTTCCATAATTTTCGCATGGAAAAGTTGCAAAAAGGGGTCCGGACACGCCGTGTCGGAAAGACGGCTTGGCCGTCTTTGCCGCACAAAATTTCTTTGGAAACGAAGTCGACACGACTGCGGCCGTGTTGGACAACACGGCCAGGCCGTGTTATGCACTGTTTCTGGCCGTGTTATGCGACGGCCAGGCCGTGTTCGGGCCTATTTTGTGCGATTTTTCCTCCTCTTTTGATCCCTTCAACATGGCCGTGTTTGGTGACACGGCTTGGCGTTTTGGACCCTTTTTCCAATTTTTATCCAATTTATTTCTTCTTTTTGAATATGGCCATGTTCTTAACACCCCAAGTCATGTTGAGTGATTTTCTTGCCTTTTTCAAGTAATATTGGCTTCACATTGCTCCAAATTGCTCCACCTACAATGTTAAACACATCACACGATGAAATGCTCTGAGAAATACTTGAGAAACTATGATTTTTCTAACAAATCAATCCAAAAACTATTGAATTAATAATACAAAATATGTGCAAAATGACACTTATCAAGTACCCCATAAAGCATAGCAAACCAACAACATAATATCTAATCAAAAAATTGCATTAAGACCTAATTAGTGGTGCAAGGGAATTTTTTATCAGGTAATTGTAATTTTAGTCCTAAACTAGAGGAGTGTAGCAAAATTTGACCTTTTTAAGTTTGTCTAGCAACATCATCGTACCTTTAAGAAACTCGCGAATATTGAGTTTTTGACAAAAAAAAAAATCAGGGTTTCCACCCGATTTTCAGTCAAATATTGATTTTTGTTCCAAAATCAGTAAAAAACTCAAAAGTTTCGACTAAAATCAAAAAATTCTAATTTTTTGGGTTTAATTTCCCATACAATTCACGTGAGATTTTCCAGATAATTTTGAGATTTTGGCAAATTACGCACTAAATATGAGAGTTTTTTTTTATTTTTTTATTTTTTTTTTTTTTTAATGCATAGGGTAAATTTGCTAGAAAATTCAAAATGAACCAATTTTGTCACACTTTTATAGTTGAAGGACTAAAATTGCAATTTACCATTTTTATATCACCTTCTTTCATCCAATTGCATCTTTGTCAAACACTGAGCTCTATTACCCATCTTGTTCAAACAATTCACCGCCGGCGCGTGGCCCACAAACAACCCGACATGTCCCATAAGCTTATCCTTGCGCGAAAACGTGGTCCCACACGAGCACTGCCACTTCAGATCCCCACAGTGCTTCTCGTGCGTCCTCAAATCCGACAGCACCGAGAACTGCTTCCTATTACACCGTTTGCACACGTACATTTTCGGACAGTGGCTTCTCTTGTAGTGATTCTTCACGCATATCATGGATTTCAACGGCTGGAATTTCGGGTGGTTCTTGTTCCACCGACACCCTTCTTGCGGGCACGAGTATTTTCTCGGCACGGCGTCGGAGTTTTCTCCGGCGGCGCTGCTGCTTTTCATGGGGTTTATTAACGCGGCGCTGGATTTGTACTCTTCGCCGTGGGCCCTCATGTGCATCCTCAGATTCGCGTCGCGTTTGAACCCCTTGCCGCAGACCTGACAGTAGTGCGTGTATTTGGCTAGCAAATCCGCAGCGTCCATTTCGATGATATCGTAGTGGTCAGGATTAAACCCTTCGTTTGTACTTATTTCCGTTTTTGGATGCAAATTTTTTGGAATTTTATCGCCAATTACGTCGATAGTTGTACTACTCCGAGTAGTGGTACTATTGTAATTGTTATGATCATCGGTTGTGTTGCAATTGTTGTAACCGTACCATTGATCAATTGTGTCTGATGATTGGGAATGAAGTCCGTCAGGGGCCCACCACTGGGCGGCTGCCGATAATTGGGCTAGTGGGTCACCACTAGTATTGTTGTTGGTGTTATTGTTGAGTGGTGGTGTGCGAAGAGACATTTTTTGGCGAGGCAAACATCATCGATGAGGATGTGACGATAATTTCTTGAATTAAGGTAGCCATTGTTGGTATGGCGATGGCGTTGATTCGGGCGGGTGGCAATGATCGGATGGTGACAAGAACATAGTAGCTAGTGAGTCTACTTGGTGGACTTTATCTTTGAGAAGTGAAAGATTGTAAAGAAAAGAGTTGGATATTTGTGTGGGTGGAGGTGATGAAGAGTTTGGTTCAAGAGAGGAAGAAATTAGGTCTTCTTGTTGATCTTGAAGTCCATATGTTGGTAACCCTTGTGGCCCATCGGGGTAACAAGAAGTGATCATCATGGGGAAAGTGAAAGAAGCTAGTAGCTTTCTTGTTTTTCAATTTAAACTTCCTCTAAAGTGCCTCCCTAAGTTTGGATTAGTGTTTGTCTTTGCCCTACAAAAAAACCTATGAGAGTGATATATAGATAGAGGAAGGAGTGAAGCAAATGTGCTGAAATAGGTTGTCTTTGGTTTTTAATTGACAAAATAATAAAGAGAAAGAGCTAAGAAGGTGACAGGAAGACCAACATCTATCTAGTGTAACGCGCGCTCGGTCATTACATGCAGCTCGTAGAGCGCGTCGTTAAACATGTCTTTAAAAGAAATCCACTTGCGTTCTCGCACTTGGTGTACAAACACCATGGTGTAGGAAGTATTTCTTATGACAATCAAGTCAACCTTTTGAGCTTAAGTTCATCACCACTTGAGACCTCCCTCAAATGCCACCATTCTCACGTTAGACAAACCCATCATTAAGAAAGAGGTTTTGAGCATTATTGTATAGGTTTTGTTAATAATATAATGCAAGATTGTTTACTTGTATACTTTTTAAATTTGTATTCTTCTCTTAAGTAGGGTTCAAGAATGACTAATTTAATGTTTTCAAAACTCACTTTCTTTTTAGGGTTTGTGGGCTCGTGGCATCAACAATCACGCATAAAATGGGAATGAAGTGTCAACATGTCAAGAGGGTTGCTATCTTGACATAAAATATTGACCTCTTTCGCATGATTCATGAGTACTTATCAGGTTATTAATGTTTACTTACCGAATTTTGATTCCTGGCCTGTTGAGAATCTAGTATCTTAAGATTTTTGTATATAATAAATAGCACATAATAATTATTTGTAATTTTTTTGAATAAATACAAAATATTATTAAAAAAGAAAATATAATTAATTAACACAATCCAAACAACTAGCTTTAAAAAAAGTCTCGTTAAAACCTATCAAAGTAAATCCCATTGGGAAAAACCTTTGATAGGAAAAAATCCCCATAAAAAAGCAGGAGAATTTCATAATATATAGGATCCAAATTTAAGAAAATCTATCATTTTAAGATCCACAATTTCAACCTTCTCAAATCAAGACACGAGTTTTTTTTTTTTCTCAAATTAGGCTTTCCCTCAAATTTTGGATTCTCATTTCAAAACCCAAAATTTCAATCTTCTCAAACCAACACCCAATTTTTATTTTTATTTTCTCAAATCGAGGCCTCCCCCAAAATTTAGGCTCACAATTCATGTTTTAAAATTTAACAAAAAGAGAAATATTAATGTAATCTATCACACGACCACAAAAATTAATTTGGATATCTTATTTTTTAAGTAACTAAAAAGGGTGAATTTCATAATAGGGCCCAAATTTAAGAAAATCTATCATTTAAGACCTAAAATTTGAATCTTCTCAAATAAAGATCCAACTTTTTTTTTCTCAAATTGGGCTCTCCTCAAATTTTAGGTTCTCACTTCAAGACCCAAAACTTCAACCTTCTCAAATTAAGATCCAATTTTTATTTATTTCTCAAACATGGCCCTCCCCCAATTTTTGGGTTATCCTTCAAGTTTTACAATTTAACAAAAAGAAAAATATTAGTGTAATATATCACGCCAACCACAAAAATTATTTTTCTTCCTCTTTTCGTTTTTCGCTCATTCGCTTTACCTTATCCATACTTATCATCAATTTTGTTTAACGTGTAGAAACCAAGATCTATAATATAAATGTATGTAGATAACAAGATGAAAATAACTGAAAAATATTTATCGGTTACTAAAAAAATAAGATATACTAAATTATGATTGAAAAATAAGTAGTAAAATGTTTTGTAGTTACTAAATAAAATAAAATATCCACATCATGACTGAATTTTACAGTTTAAAACAAGTATCGATTAGGAAAAAACGAATGAGCAAAAAAATAAAAAGAGAAAGAAAATTAACTTTTGTGGCCGGAGTGATAAATTACATTAATATTTCTCTTTTTGTTAAATTTTAAAACCTGAATTGAGAGCCCAAAATTTGAGGGAGGGCCTGATTTGAGAAAAAAATAAAAATTGGGTCTTGATTTGAGAAGGTTGAAATTTTGGGTCTTAAAGTGAGAACCCAAATTTTGAGAGAGAGCCCAATTTGAGAAAAAAATAAAAATCGGATCTTGATTTGAGAAGGTTTAAATTGTAAATCTTAAAATGATAGATTTTTTTAAATTTGGATCCTATTATGAAATTCTCCCACTAAAAAATATTTTACTATTTTCTCATCATAATTTGGTATATCTTATTTTTTTTAGTAACCGATAAATATTTTCTTGCTTTTTCATCTTGTTAGCTATATACATTTATATTTATAGATCTTGGTTTCTACACGTTAAACAAAATTGATAATAAACATGAATCGGGTAAAAAAGGAATGAGCAAAAAAACAAAAAGAGGAAGAAAAATAATTTTTGTGGTTGATGTGATAGATTACTAATATTATTTTTTTTTTGTTAAATTTCAAAACTTGAAGGAGAACCTAAAATTTGGGGAGGGCCATATTTGAGAAAAAATAAAAATTGGGTCTTGATTTGGGAAGGTTGAAATTTTGGGTCTTGAAGTGAGAACCCAAAATTTGAGGAGAGCTCAATTTGAGAAAAAAATAAAAATTGGATCTTGATTTGAGAATGTTGAAATTTTGGGTCTTAAAATGATAGATTTTCCTAAATTTGGACCCTATTATGAAATTCACCCTAAAAGAAACAATAGAAATAACTTAAAATCTCAATCGAAATGATGAGCGTTTATTTCTAGAGGATTTTCGAAGGGCGTTGCACGTGTTTGTGTTGCACGTGCTTGAATATCCTCCTGCGATGGTACGATGTATCTGTGGAATATCGGCAGATTCTCGCCACAATTGCCATAGCGTTCATAACGCGAATCACTTGAGTGAATGACAATCGAATGAGCGATTGATTGAAGAGTCGCTAACTTGGTCTTTAAAGCTTCCAATTTATCGCATCATCTTGATCGCCTTCATCCGCCATATCGACCAACGTTTTGGGCAAAGAACGGCCATAGCCTTGAACCCCTCGAAGGATCATTGGAGGTAAGGACATAATCATTAAAAGGAAGGTTATTTGAAACAATTTTCATTCCACGTTGCAAATTAGTCTGTCCATGTTCATCCAAATTTGTTGTCTGCGGTTGATAAGGAACTATGGCTCTGTCTGTGTTGCTAGTATTATATTAAAGCCATAATCGATTCTCATTATCGATTTTTGCTCCAAATTCGTATTATCACATGCCATATCATCTGAATCAGCACCCAGAACATCAAAAGAATTCTTAGTGTGAATACGTGAAGAAGAAGGTTCACCCTCCTTAACACGACCTTGATGACTCGCATTTCCCATGGAGTCATCAACAACCTTGCCCTTGTCCAAAATCGAAAGATCGGGGTTGAACCCTGGTTAACACCCTTATAAAGGGTTAGTGATACCACTTGAGCTATAAGCTAGTGGTAAATAATTATTTGTAATTAAATCTCTTGTAAATACTTGAATTATATATACTTCCACTCATAAATTTTATTTTTCTATTTGTTACAATGTATTTAAAGCACTACAAAAAAAAGGGAATTCCAACGAAAGAAATTTGTTGGTATTTGGCCAATTTCTATTGGAATTATCAATTTCAATGGAAAACACCATTGGTATAATGGCGTTGGAATGATAAAATTCAATGAAAATTCCTATGGAAAAAATATTCCAATAGTACCAAATAGTTTTGCTTAACGTTGGACTTTCTTTTGGAATTTTCCAATGATATCTTTAGCATTGCGATTTTTATTGGAATTTTGAAAATTCCAATAATTTTTTATTCCGTTGGAATTTGATTGTTTTTCTTAGTGACGTTAGAATTATGTTACATTTCTCGATACTTTTAGTATTACTATTTACTAATATTATAAATCTTACTATTTTGTATTAATTTGCCATCCAGCTAGATTAAAAAAAAAGTATCTAATTTGTTTATTACTATAGCAATTAAGAAATTGAAAAATGGTCAACTCTGTATAAATTTTGTGATAAGAGCATATATAATTCATGGGTATAATTAAAAGTTTGGTTCTATTTTGAAACTTTTTTTGATGTGTATGTTCTGTGGTTGGTTGATTTGAATCGTAACACGGTGTGAATCAAAGCATTTGAATCCTACTTAAAAAGAAAATGTGATTTTGACAGGTGTAAGCAGTGATTATAAATACTTTATACATTTAATCTAAACATAAGTTATTGTAAATGATGTGATGCTATTTGTATTTTAATATGGCTGTCAACTTTAAGGAAGCATATACCTGAAGATTATGCGAATAACTCAACTGTTTTTTTTTTTTATTGAAGTATCCATTTAGTATCTCATTATTCATTCTTAATTCAATAAACAATACATTAGTGTTTCCAAATGAATAGAAAAATAACAATTCATTCCAGCTATTGGGAATGAGCCTTACAGTCGCTTTGTGAGCCTTATGTTATGATTTTAGTGAATTTTTTTTAACTTGATTCGTTCCAGTTCTTCAATATTATTTTAAAGATAGTATTTACCTAAATATTTAATTGTTGGTCAGTGTAATTAACTTTTCGAGCATAGGTTAGTTTTTCATTATAAAGTTTATTGTATATTTCTATTACGTTACACTAGCTAATTGTTGATGTATGTAAACTTAACGAACATCAATACAATATAAATAGTATTTTCAATGAAACTGACAGCGAATATTGTGTGTGCTAATTGCTTAAACTCGGGAAAATTACAATTTTGGTCCCATAACTTTTGGGGTGTCAAAACTAGTCCCACTTGATTTTACTTTTGCAAAAACACCCTATAATTTACAAATTGTATCAAAACTAGTCCCACTCGATTTTACTTTTTCAAAAACACTCTGTAATTTACAAATTATATCAATTTGGGGATAAATCCCACCGCCGATTGGAATTTCGCCGGAATTCGTCACGTGATAAGCACATGACCTGAAATTTTGGGAATTTCTCAACCTCCTTGACACGGTGGAAATAAAATACAGCGTGGAAAGAGATTTGGGGGGGAAAACTCATCACCGAGATTGGGAGGGGAAAAAAACTCGTCAACACCTTGTAATTGGGCATATTTTTTTGGGAGGAATGGTGGTGACGAGTTTTTTTCCCTCCAAATCTCTTTTCATGTTAGCATTTTATTTCCATCGTGTCAAAGAGGGTGAGAAATCCCCAAAATTCCAGGTCACGTGCTTATCACGTGGCGAACTCCGGCGAAAATTCCAATCGGCGGTAGGATTTGTCCTCAAATTGATACAATTTGTAAATTACAGGGTGTTTTAGAAAAAATAAAATCGAGTGGGACTAGTTTTGATACAATTTGTAAATTACAGGTGTTTTTGCAAAAGTAAAATCGAGTGGGACTAATTTAAAACTCGACAAAAATCGAGTGGGACTAGTGTTGACCAAAATTGCAATTTTCCCCTTAAACTCTAACAAAAATTGTTTATGGCTCATTTAAGGGAAAATAATTTTTTTGTCATATAACTTGAATTATTTTGAGGTTTAGGCATCTATATAGTTTCTTATAAAAATTTTAGTCCAATATCTTAAAATACTTGGACATTTAATAGGGGTGGCAAAGTTAAGCAGTCCGACACGATGTTTGGGTCGGGATAGGCCTTGTTTAGGCCCCAAAAAAGTCGGGCCTATTTGTTTCAATCCGAATAGCCTGATTGGACTGACTGGCCCAATCTTTTCGGACTGGCCCAAAATTATTGTGCATGAAGTGTATGTGTGGGCTGGGCGAGCCAGTTATTTATGCGGCCTGATCCGGTCCGATTTTCTGCAAAAGCCTGATAGGCTCGGGCCGGATTGGCTCGACCCATTGCCAGCTCTAACATTTAGTCATGTCTTCACCAAACTTGAGTAATTTTATTGGAGATTGCTTACTATGGCCAGTCAGTGGTAAACATGTCAACAAAATTGGGGATTTTTGGTGATTTGGCACAAAACTTCCCGCCAAATTAAAATATTAAAATCCCCAAATTTTGTGTTATTTTTGGTACTTTGGCGTGTCAATTGTTGCGCTAAATCACCAAAATCCATAAATTTTTAGACACATTAGCACATGACTGAAATTTTGGGCATTTTTCACCCTCTTTGACACGGTGGAAGTAAAATGCTAACATGGAAAGAGATTTGGAGGAAAAAACTCGTCACCACCATTTCCCCAAAAAAATATGCCCAATTACATGGTGTTGACGAGTTTTTTCCCTCCAAATCTTGGTGAAGAGTTTTTCCCCCTCAAATCTCTTTCCACGCTGGCATTTTATTTCACATTTGTGTCGAGGAGGGTGAGAAATCCCCAAATTTGGTGTCACGTGCTTATCACGTGGCTAATTCGGCAAAAAATCCAATCGACGATGTGATTTGTCCTCAAATTGATACAATTTGTAAATTACAAGGTGTTTTTGAAAAAGTAAAATCGAGTGGGACTAGTTTTGATACAATTTGTAAATTACAGGGTATTTTTGAAAAAATAAAATCGAGTGGGACTAGTTTTGACACCCCCAAAGTTATGGGACCAAAATTGCAATTTTCCCCAAAACTCAGGGAGTTTATCATAGCTTAAAAAAAAAATGAACAGTGCCCCACACGTTCAATCATAATGTAATCATGTAGCGACTTATCTAAATCAAAATCTACCAAAACCCAAACAAAATGGCCAAGAGAACCATTCAATGAGCACTCTTCAATCTCAACCAGTGTGCCAACAGCTTTGCAATACCCATGATAATGCTAGGATGCCAGTACTCTATACTTAACTCAAAAATACAAACCCAAACCCTGCTATTGACGTATTAACTTTATACGGGTTAAAATCTGGAACCTAGAGAGACAATCAAATAGAACCAGGATAAATATCCCAGTAAGCGCGTGCTTCAGTCCGGTTAAGATCCAAAGCATTCGAAAATTTGATATAAAAATATTCATTTCCCAATGGAATTAATCTCCAATCATGTTTAATATTCCATAATTCAGCAAGACATTTATGAAGAGGCATTAAAGCCCAATGCTTACTACCTTTCCCAAGAATCATGCGTCCAATGAGCGAAAAAGAGAATTCTATAATCCGTTGTTTATAAACACTTTCATCAATAGTAACCAAAAAGTAATCCCCCTTTTTAATGAGTTCGGGGCTTGGTGAGATTTACGAGATACCACTTGCGAAAAACAAATGTGTCATGGGATTACCTTATGAATTAATTAGGGGGACATTCAATCCCTTAGGGCTAAAAGAATGTATAATAGCAGGATCATTGGATACTTGTGGGATAACATTCAAACTCCTGCCATTTTGGACCAGAGAATCAACATCATGGGACAGAGTAGGAGGCTTTGTCGAGGATTGGAGGACCACATGTGACATCCCAGATTGGATGCCATGTTATTTGTTGAGGAGGAGGGGACCACAACATTACTTGTGGAGGGGACCACAACAACAACCTAAGACCATGGCATCAAAGGAGGATTGGGGACGACAAAGGGAGGGGGACCAGGGACCACACGCCCCTTTGCAAAAATTGAATGTCAACAACAAAAGATTAATGGATATGTGAAGGGCATTTGCAGCGACAATTTTCACCATGAATGGATCTTGAGCATGAACCAGAGAAGAAAAATCCAGGAGGAAAGCAGTTGGCATGGAGGAGATCTCATTCGACAAGATTTTGGACGGAAAAATTAGCTTTAGAGGCGTAGTGAGGTCGGTACTAAGTTAGGGTTTCATTTGTTCCCAACTCTCGACCCTAAAAAGCAGTTTAGTCGATAATAAGTTGATTTGAATGCAACCTGATATTTGAATTTTCCATCTTTTAGTTCTCGCCAATGATTTTTCAAAAATAATAGTAGATTTTGGATGCTATATTTAATGTACATAAATTAGTGTAACATAAATCTTTTAATTTTTATAAAAAAATATTGACAATTATCTAAACACTCAACGTACATATTTAGATAATTATATTTAGGGTAAAATTCACTTTACCCCCTTGTACTATTTTTGGTTTTGTATCAAATATCCCCTCTACTATTAAAACCTTCAAATACCCCCTTGACCAATTAAAAAAATATTGATAGACAATATTACCCTTGAACTATATATAGTATTAAATTCCATATTTTTCCTTCTCTATAATTCAATTTCAATTAATTGATCATATCCTATAATTTTATTTTAAAAAATAAAACTATAATTGGATCTAAATTAAATAAACTAACAAAGTATAATTTCAATAGTATAGAGAAGTTGCATTAATTTTATTATAAGAAAATAACGTGTGTATGTATATATGCTCTAATAAATAAACAATTAAATTTAGGGTCAAATTAACTGATTAATTTATATTTATTAATATTTTGTTAAATAAGATGTACAAGTTTACGTCAAACAAATTTATCGGAACTAGAAATTTATTTTTGAAACAAAAAGTAAATATTATATAATATCATATAATACTCTCTCACAATTATATATCATTTCTTTGACACGATGAGCCAACCCATTTCGTTAAACTAGCTAATTATAATATTAATAAATCTTGCAAATATTATATCTTTTTAAAATTATTTTAATACTATATAATTTTAAAATTTTGATATTATAGCTAATTATTTTTTATAGTATATCTTTTTAACACTAATTTGTGAAGAAAATAAATCTTAACTAAAATTGAAAAAAATAAATAGCTAATTATAGTATTAAAAATATTAATATTTTTAAAAAAATATCTCATATAAATATATATTATATTGTTTCAAAAATAACCTTCTAGTTTTTTCTTCGTACTTTAAATTTTGTAATTGCAATAATATTGTACAAGATTTTTATTTTTTTTTGTTTTCCAATAATGATTTCCTCTTACGCATTATGAATTACTACACATAGTAATATGATATGTATCATACATGATATAATTTTATGCAAAGTAAAATAATATCCATGATTTTGAGTATAAATTTATAACTTATTTGCTAAAGCTATATATTTTAAAATAATAATAATTGAAATTTACGTAGCATTTTTTGAAATAAATCTAGTGTGAATACTTTATAATATTAATTGAAATTATATATTCATATTTATTTTAATTATATTTAAGATTATTTAATTTTATAATTCAATGTTGAATAAAATTTGGGATCAAATTAATTGATAGTTAATTAAAATGCATTAATTATTTATAGTATAAAATAGATGTGCAAATTAAATTAACATTTATGTTTAAATTAAGGGTACTTTTGTCTCTTAATATAATTTTTATTAGTTTAGGGGTATTTGAAGGTTTCAATAGTAGAGGGAGGTGTTTGATACAAAGTCAATAGTACAAGGAGTAAAGTGAAATTTGCCCTTATATTTATTATGATTTATGATCCATGCAATAGACCAATATTTATCAAAATTATTGTGATTTCTATGCAATATAATCAATTATTGAACGTCTATCCCAACCTAAAATCAATAACTTAATATCATATTCCAGCACAAACCTTTACACTATTTCTGCAACAAAACGCCACTTTTAGGCCCACACTTCATGGCCCAAAAAGTAATTATGGCCCAATGAAAAATAGTACACATGATGTTTAAAAATATATGACTTTGGACACAATTGCTCAATTTTTCGGAAAGAAAAAAAAAAGACAGAAAGACACCTATTTAGGTTCTTGGACTTTTATCTGACTTTTTATGCTTCCATATTTTTTTGGATATTTTCACTCTCCTACCAATTTTTGCGGAATTTTTTACGTTGTTTCATAATAGTTTCAAACATGTTTAATCTAATAAAATTTCAGTGAAAAAATAATTTCTTTCCCATTAGATAATCAAATTTATACTCAAAATTTTAACAATCAAGAAATATACAAATAAAATAACGTATATTGAAAAATATATTAAAAATAATATAGAAACAACACATGAATAGAAAAATACAATTTAATTTTTGTTTCAATGAATTAAAAACATAAAAAACATATAAACAACTAAGAGACAACATAACAATATTAAAAACTCTATAGAAACAATGCATAAACAATATAGAAAACACATTATGAACAAAAATAACTTAACAACAGATTAAAAACCAAATTAGAACATTGAAAACTACATTGAAACAACAAAGAAACATCATAACGACATTTAAAACTAATATAAAAACAATAAAGGACAGACGCAGAAATTTACACTTGGGGGGGAATAAAAGATATATATTTTAGAGGGTGGGGTAGGGATGGCCATGGATAGAGTACCCACCCATTTAATAGTATCCATATAATATTATTACTACTCGTACTCATCCCAAACCCGATTAAAAAAATTACACCTATTACTCGTACCCGTCCCAAACTCATTTGCTAATACCCATATACTATCTGTGCCCGCCAAAACCCGTTTATTTTATAAAAATATTATAAATATGTAAATATTTAAATGGCTATATATTTAAAATAGGTACTCTAACAAAAATAAATTATTATATATGACTATTCATCAACTAAATTAAAAGAAGCGTTGATTTAATCGAATAACTTCTTGCAAACTATCGGCGCAAATCATTTTTAATTTGATCGAATAAAATGGGGTACTATGGTTATGTAGGTTTTAATTATGTATATAAACCCCTCTATTTAAGATAAATTTATTTTTCTTAATTATTCTGAAAATATTTTGTTATATATATATATATATATGAAAATATTTAAATGAGTCTTGTATGGTCTGGTACCCACGGATACTCTATACCCATAACCATACTCAATTATATAAGCGGGTTGGGTAGAGGGTATACTAGGGGCCAAGGGGGTAAATCCGTACCCTATCCATTTATAAATGAGTATTGATTTTGCATCTCATACCCGTCCCAAACCTGTAATAAAATTATCCATACTCGCGTCAACCCATTCCGCTGCCATCCCTGGTTGGGGAGGGGGAGCCAAGTAAATGGAAATTTGGGGAGGGGCATGACATGTTAGTTTATACTTATATATAATATATTAATTTATTAAAAAATATATTATAGGGGTTTGATGAAAAGGTGAGGGGGGCGGTTGCCACTTGCCGCCACCAGCCCCCCTGTGTCTGTCCTTGAAAACAACCCAGAAAATAAAATAAACAATATAGAAAACACCACATCAATAAAAAAACTTAAAAATAGGTAAAAACTGAATTGATATATTAAAAAATACATGGAAACAACAATGAAACATCATAACAACATTAAAATATTATTGAAAATAACAGAGAAACAATATATAAAATAATACATGACAGAAAAGAACGAAAAAATAAGTAAAAGTTGTATTGAAACATGCGAACAACATATATAGAAACAACCAATAAACAAATATAAACAACATCGAATCAACAAATATAACATATAAAACAATATATGAACAAAAAAATCGAAAAAAATGTAAATATAACCAAACAAATATGTAGGAGCGTAAAAAAGTCAAAAGAAGAGTACAAAATAATGTGACTGTAAATATTATTTTTATAAAAAAATAGAGATATTTCCGGCAATTTCTCTAATATATATCTACCCACACAAAATTAATCAGAATACTTGGGCCTCGTTAGGTTGGTTGATTCGACTGAATTATTAGCCTTGTCAAATGCCTGACTTCTCGGACTTAGCCCAAGAATAGATTAGCTGCCCTACATGTGGTCCATTTCTAAGATTAGACAGTCCAAAGAAATGGGCCAATGTTCCATAAAAACTAAAGTTACATTCTTGTTCTGATGTCCCCAGAAATTACAATAATGTGTTGTGTCGCCAAATTAATTTTCAATAACCCAATTCAAAACTCCGATATTTTCAAAAACAAAAACGAAAAATAAAAAGAAAAAACACTGATGAAGAACTCTAGATTGTCTTGCATTTTCATAGTTTGGGTGATAACATCTGACACGACACGAATACGACTAACACAATAACGTGATAGCATGTATATCTGCTTTGTTGTTTCTTTTCTTTTCTTTTTTCATTTCTTTTTCTTTTTTCATTGGTGCGTGAGGGTGGGGTTCCATTACTTCCATATTAGATAAATCAAAATTTTATATCACTTGAATTTTATATTTTCGAATCAAGGGTTTATTATTGTAAGACATTTTATTTGTCTATTGTAATAACTGACTTATTAGTCTCACTTTCAAAAGTCTGAATCCTACATTCCAAAAACACTTTTCAAACTAAATTTAAAAAACAATTATTAACAATGCAATCTTAAATATTCAATCAATTTTATAAATTCGCTTTTCAAATCTAAACTAGACCTTAATGCATACATACATAACACCTCGTTCCGTGAATTGGAATATACAGCTTGATACATTATCGGTGGGATTTGTTATCAAAATTACTGTACCAATTCTATTTTACTTATTTTTTTGGTTAGAGTATGTTAAATACCCCCTACTAAATTAATAATCTTTGTCTGATTGGAAATACGGATGGTTTCTGGTACATTAATTAATAAACATCAGTTTTACCCTTATGCAAAATTTATGCTGCGGAGGAAATTTGGAGTAATTGCAAGGCATCTCAAAACTTTCATGGAAAAATGTAGAGATTATAATAAGCATCTTATAATAAGAAAGAATTAATGTACCAAGCTAAGAGAGTAAATTATTGATAGATTTTGTAACCCTTGAGTGGAAAATTGTTCTAAACGCACAAAAAAATTTGGACAAGAAAATTAAAGTTTCATTCATCTATAAATTACATGAATTTTGCAAGCCTCATTTCTCATTCTACTCAATCGAGCCCTAAAAGATGAATTTTACAACTCTTTTAACTGTATTCCTGGGGCTGGCGGTGGTTTTTACCTCTCCCGTTTTTACCCAAAAGAATGTAAAAGAAAATATGATGGCGCAAGTTAATCTATTTGATCAAAATGATGGGAATTCATCACAATGCATCCACATCCACCACCACCATCACCATCATCATCACCATCACCATCACTGCCACCATGAACATGATAATTGTCATGCTAAACCTCCAAAGTCCCATGGCAACCATGAGCATGCACCATCGCCTCATGCCCATTCTCCTCATAATGGCCATGCTTCTCCTCCGCATCATAAGCATGCACCATCTTCACATGCTCATTCCCCTAAGCAGTCGCATCATGGCCATGCTTCTCCTCCGCACAATTATGGGCATCACACCGATCCTCACCATGCACATGCCCCTCGTCATGACCATCACGGTCATGCACCCCCACATCACCGTCGTGATCCGCCACCAGAAAGCAAACTATTGGCTCTTTGGGAGCGAATTCTTTCTTGAAAAATTTAAGATTATGTAATTATTTTATGCATGAATAAAAGGTGAACGTATTATACAAATTTTCTTTGCTTAACATCCTCTATATTATTGTGTCCAATAACGTAGCTAGGAATAAAATGGAGATAGGTTGATATACGAAATTGGGGTGAGCCAGATAAAAAATAAAAAATAAACATAAGAAAATTAAATATTTTTTTAAAAAAAGGAGGGGTCCCCTAGCTATGTGTCCTTATTTTATTTATCTAATATGACTAAGGGTGTTCGCAGTCCAATAAAACCGATTGAATCGAGCTAAAATGAAAAATTAAGTACATATAAAATCGAACCGACTATAGGTTAATTTTTTTTTCTTTTTTTTGAGAAGGACTATAGGTTAAGTTCGATAATCGGTAAAGAACTAAAGATATGTACACTTAATTTTCATTTT
Source organism: Rehmannia glutinosa (assembly GCA_016081115.2). Lineage (NCBI taxonomy): Eukaryota > Viridiplantae > Streptophyta > Magnoliopsida > Lamiales > Orobanchaceae > Rehmannia > Rehmannia glutinosa. The sequence continues at coordinate 129,470 of JABTTQ020000750.1, forward strand.
GAAGGGGTATGTACACTTAAATTTTGAACTACTATTCAAGTAGATAAATTCTCAAACGAGTGAAACCCGTATCTAATAGCTCGTAATTGGCATTATTTGTGAATATCTTGCATGCACGTTGTTAACAAAGAAAGGGTCAAGGATAATCAATCAATAATTTACAACTACCAACAATACAACAACAAACTATTTATTAATTACTAGTACCTATTGGCGGATCGAATTAGTAGTGGGATGAGCTAAGAAATAAAAAATTCACTAAGAAAATTATGTATAGAACAAAAGATTATATATATAAAAAATTGACAAAAGTATATAATTATTTCTTAATAAAGAGTAGAAACTACTTCATAGGAAAGAAAACAATAATCAAATAGACATATTTTGTTATCAATATTATTTGTTTTATTACACAAAACAATAAGAAACCAATGACTAAATATAACAAAAGCTAAAACAATTAGATAATTTTTCATTTTTATACTTGACGAAGGTACTTAGGGGTGGCAAATTGTTTGTTTCAGCCCGATAAATAATAACTCGACACGATAAGCTAAAGCCAAAACCAATTGCGTAGCCAGGAATAAAACGTTGGTGGGCCGACATACGAAATTGGGGTGGGCCAGATAAAAATTTAAAAGAAAAACCATATAAAAATTAATAATTTTTTTTTCTAAAAAAAATTTACCTAGAAAAAACTTTTTTTAAAAAAAGGGTGGGGCCCAGGGGTAGGCCGATATGCGAAATTGAGGTGAGCCAGATAAACATTTAAAAGAAAAACTATATAAAAATTAAATATTTTTTTTTTCAAAAAAAATATATACCTAGAATTTTTTTTTTTAAAAAAAAGTGGGGGTTGACCCCCCTAGCTACGTACGCCAGCGGCCAAAACACAATATAATAACCTTATTGGGCCTAAAATTTAAACTCATACATGACGCACTAAAAAACAAGAAAAACATGGTACGTCATGATAGACTCAATAAGCAAAGCTGTTAAATTATTTAGTTATGTCCGTTAGGCCATTGACCCATAAAACTTTTGATATCCTTGATATATTTAATACTTAGAATATATATTCTAATAAATTGCATATGTAAATAGTAAGTACAAAAAATAATGACATGATATGTATACTAATGACAAATTAAGGATCACAAAAATTAGTCAAAAGACCACAAATAATATATTAAATGATAGTATCAATGTCATGATAACAAAAAGGTTTTAGGTTCTTAGTTCTTGATTTCTAAAATGAATTTAGATTTTGTAGTGGACTTGGGTTTTGCATAGGGTGGACTAATTTTGAATAATACAAAATTTATAATACTGAAAATGGATTTATTGAAAATGCGCATTGGGCTTGAGCCCAGTGCTGGCACCAAGTGCCTCAGCCCCTATAGTCACCCATTTAATAGGATCCGGAACTACCACATTTTTTTGGGCCTCAACTTTACACCTTGAACTAGATTTCATTAGATTATTCGTAATAACTAAGTTGTAAATTAGTTTAATTAAAATTTTAGCTTAATTTAGTTGGTTATGCCTAAAAACAACCAAATGAACCTGTGAATTTCGAGAGAATAAAACTCGATGAAAGTGCAAAATGACTTTGAATTTATGTTGTGTTTGGATCTTATTTACTAACTTTAAAAAATTTAACTTTGTATTATATACGTATTATATTAGTAGCCACAACAAGGCCCAACGTAATGTTGGGTTTCCTAACTTCCATGGTAAACTAACCCAGTGCATTTCGGCCTAAATAATAACCCACATACAAATGGTGATGGGAATCGAACCCCACACCTCCAGTTTAGGCTCGACATTATCAGTCACTCAACTACTATCTGTATCCACATACACACTTGTTTTATTATGATTTTTTTAGATGATTGTCTTATTATGATTGATCGTGTCTTATTGACGTGGTATCATTTCTTCAAACTCTTAGTTAAAATATTAATGACTGTTACGTAGATAGATCATTTGTCTGGGTTACAGAAATGTCATTTGGGTTGTTAAAAGCTGTGAAAATCTTAAATCAAACGAGGATGAGGGCAAATAAAATAACAAATGTATAACTGATTGCGTACTTTTTCTTAATGGAAATTGGGAGAAATTATAATGCTGATATGTGTGCTCATTGTTTGGGCTCTTTGACTTTCATGAATCATGAGTTCACCCATAACTTTAATTAGTAACATTATGTCAAATTATTGTGCACTATTTCTTGAATACTTTGCTTATACATGGAAGATAAGGTAATGATCATAATATTATTTACAATATATTTTGGTCTTGTGCGTGTACTTCGGAGAACATTCTACCAGCTTCAGATTCAATTATTGACAAATAATTGTCTTTTTTAAAACAGAAATCACCATGAAAATCTGAATTAACAAGAATTTCATTGGTCACCAAATGGATTTTCCTTTTCTTTTTTCATATAAGAAAAAGAAAAAGAAAAATTCGCATCACTTCATTATGTACTTATATATAACAAGGTGGTCTGATAATCTACTTCACCTTGAGTTAGATTTAATAGTGTATTATAGTCATCTAAAAACACTTAATTCTTTGTTATTTACCACAACCACAAAATTGGATGCTACTACATTTAAAAAGAAAAGGAGAAACATAAGAAATACCCTTTTTTTACCAAAAAAAAAAAAAAAAGAATGAAAGCCCGACAAAAAAGCAGAACCCTCATTTTTCCAAAGCTGGATTCATATTTTCTTTAAATGTCACGGCTTTTCTATGAAGCATAGCTACTTTCTCAGTTTCTGACCGAATGTGATTTTTATTTCAAGATAAGTAGTATTTCATCTCCTATATTCCATCGCACCGATAAATCATGTATATAAAAATAATTATATCTATTAATTTTCAAGGATAAATTATGGATTTTTATAAGTTAGGTGATAATTTTTTTTTTTTATATTTGGCAATTATTTATCCATAGCAAATGAAACACTAATTTGGAATAGATCGAAAGAAGACCCCTTCTATTTCTTAGGGGTGCACATTCAATTCAACAAAATGGAACGGAACAAATTTTCAATCGAACTTTTTCCGGCTATTCACGTCAGTTTTTTTGTTAACCAAATTTTGATAAAAAATTCAAAACAATAAAATAATTTAAAATGGTGAGAAAATATGATATTAAATACAAATGTGCATTTTACCTTTTTACCTTTTGAGTTTGGTGAGCAAAGAACTTAAAAGACAGTGTAAAACTTATAAATAAACGAAAAAGTATTTTATAACAATCATATATTAATATGTATAAATCATACAATTTGATTTTTAGTTCGGTTTTTCTGACGAAATTGAACCGAAAAACTTAAATTTTGTAAATTGGAAAAGCGAAATATTTTATCCAAGGTTGTTCGTACCCCTAACTCCTAAGCATATAAGGGCGGAATAATTCTGTTCATGTCTTCTATTACAAATTGACGTTTTATTTTATAGTTTACAATAAAAGGTAAAATGTTAAAATATATACTTCTTTGAATAAAGATTTGATTGTGCATCACATATACTTGATATATATATGGTACAAAGAAATACATGTTGAAAAAGTCGGATTCAACTTCATCTTGGCTTTTAGGAGGGAAAGTTGCCTATTACTTATCTTTGCGTTCCTATTTTAAAAGGATAATTACAAAAATTAACCCGTAAGTTTGAGGTAATTACAAAAATATCCGGAGAGAAATTTCAAAATTGTAATGTAGTATATGCGAACTATAACCTCCAAGGGTTGGTTATCGCGAAGTGAGGAGTTGAGGTCTTTCTTCTTTCCCGTGGATAGTCTTAATCTCCGGGAGTGAATGTCTCATAATTCGAGTAGCGTGAGGTGCCCGGACCATTTGGTGTGGTGTGGGATAGTCCGAGTTTTAAAAAATATTGAGAATTATGTATAACATAACGAATAAATGTTGAATTTCAATGTTCAAATTATAATATGAGAGAAAAGTAAGTGTTTTTAAAAACCATTTTTTTCTCCTATAGCTTTTTAGCTGGAAACTGTAAATGCTAATACAAAAAAAGAATAACATTTATTACAAGGAGTATAGAATAATATTAGTCAGAATTGTGGCCCATAAATTACTGAATTTATACCTAAGGCCTCTAAATTACCTAATTAGTTAACACTAAGACCCTTCACTAACGCAGGGCATAGAAAAAAATAAATAAATAAATCACATGATGTAATTTTAAAGTTTCCTTAAATAGTCACGTACACATGATGAACTGTCTCAAACTTTGCAAAATTGTCAAATAGAGACACACACACACAAACACGTGTGCGTGCGTGTGTGTGCATACAGCTTGGGAGTGGGTCATTTTCCAAAGTTTTCATGAACGAAAAATCTGTTTCTGAATTTAGTAGAGAAAATATTTGGGTATTTATCAAAAATTAAGAACCAACCACGTGTCCTGTGATAAAGGACTCCACCTCGAAGATGTCGGTGCTGAGTTGTCCACATGACCACTTCCGAATGAGCTATTTTGCACGCACATGCCGCGCACGCGATTGTCGCCTCATGTATACTATATACCTCTTGATAGCGACTATTAATGTTAATAATGCGCTTTTATATATATGTACATGGTATATCATTATTTTAACTGATTGAATAGATTTAAAAATATAAAAACTTTTAGTTTTGTAGATTTATTCTGGCTACTTTATTAAACTAAAGTTATTTAAAAATTTAATTAACCAAATAATGCCAAAAACAAAAAAAAAAATATTAGGTGAAAACAGAGGTGCTGTTTTCTCAATTTTTATTTTTCGAAAATTTTAGAAAAAATAGATTTTTTAATTGAATTAATTTTCAGTTATAATTTAATTTTAAAAAATTAATTTTACTAAATTTTTACTTTACAAATTTGAAAATATATACACCATTTTTCGGATAAGTTTAATTTTTTTTTTCTCAAAAATGGTGTATATATTTTCAAATTTATATTAATCTAATTTTTTAATAAATTCTCAGAAGTAATGTTATATTTAAAAAATAATTTAATTGAATTATACTTTATAAATTTGAAAATACATACATCATTATTCGGATAAGTGCAATCGATTTTTGCTCAAAATTCGAAAAAATGCTTTAATTTAAAATGACTTTAAAAACACAACTGGATTAGCAAAACATCAATTGCCTTACAACTGGAATCTGAATCATCAATCGAATAAGCGTGGTTTAAGTTTTATTATGTAACCCAATTGCAATACAGTTGATGTTTTCCTATTCCAGTTGTGTTTTATATTCATTCTAAATTCAAGCATTTTTTCAAATTTTGAGTAAAAAATTGTTACAGTCCGAAAAATGGTGTATATATTTTCAAATTTGTAAAATAAATTTTAGTTAAACTAATTTTTTTTAAATCAAAATTATAACTGAAATTAATTAAATTAAAAATATGTTTTTTAAATTTTTTCGAAAGAAAAAAAAAATAAAAACTGAGAAAACATAGGTTGCACCTCTGTTTTCTCAAAATTTTATTAAAAAAAAAATAAAAATTGAGAAAACAGAGGTTGCACCTTCACCTAATATTTTAATTTTTTTGTTTTTGGCCTTATTTGGTTAATTAGATTTTTAAATAGCTTTAGTTTAATAAATTAGTCATTTATTCTAGATGAAAATATAAGTCATAATTTTTTTTTTGAGTTATGCACACACACTTCACTGGGGATAGATCATAGAACCTTTGACCTCCCACACATAGGATGGAGTGATACCACTAAGCCAAATGGCTGGTGGTATTATAAGTAGGGGGTGGCAATTAGTCGGGTTGGTGCGCGGGTCGTGTTGAGACATGGTAATTACATAAATTTGCCCAACCCGAACACAACCCGTTTAATTATTGGTTCAGGATGAGTCAACCCGAACACGACTGTTTAATACACGGGTAACCCGAAACGACGACCGAAATGACTCGTATATTTTTTAACCTTGAATAAATCTTTTATTTATATTGATAAAATGATAATTTTGGGTTATTTATATATAAAATATTAATAAATATTAAAAATAATCTGAAATTTCTTATTTAAACGGGTTTAGTGGGTCATTTAGTCGGCCCGACCCATTTATTATTTGGGTTAAATGGGTACGACATGATTATGACCGAATAATAAATGGGTCAACCCTAACCCGCTTATATCGTGTTAGTCGAGGTTGTGTTTTAGGTGTCGTCTTAGGAGATTGTCACCCCTAATTATAAGTCATAATTCTGGATGGAGGAAGAATCAATTTTTGGACTTTCAACAAAATATTTCGGTAATCTGAGGCATTGTTGTACAACAACTTAAAGTCTTGATATATGTAATGAAAATTTCTGATATGTGTAACGAAAATTATGACCAAAATATTGAAGCGTGCACACAAATATGAGAAAAAAAACATATGTTAACAACCTATTTAATTACTTATGATTCATTTTGCTTCCCTTTTTTTTGAGGGAATTATTCCTATACAAAAAATATACAAAATAACATCTCCGACATAATTATACAGAATTACCACCTTAAAATTTGAATCTCTTGAGTCTTGAGTTCCACATGCGCCACAGGAATATTAATTTAATTTTGACCACATTAATTAGTTTTTCTTATTTTTAACCCATACGTAAATCCTTGTGATATAAAAGCTACACCTACAAAAGTAATTAAACTGTAAACTTTTCATAAATTAATAAAATAATGACTATTAATTTTTCGATAAATAAATATCATCTTTAAAATCATATATATTCAAAGTTATAGAGATTCACTGACAATTTGAATACAACTAAGTTTTAATTATCCACACAAATTCATTTATACTACACTTATCCGATTGATCTTGCATCCCCGAGGCCCCTATTGTCCGCTCCAGGGCCGTAGATGAGGTGAATCGATGGATATATCCTCAATGAATTAGGGTTATGTAATTTCTTTAGATCGAGTCGCCACGAAGTTATTAGGGGAAATCGAACCTCAACGAGTCATCATGAGTTGTTTTAGAGTCATCACTATCAAGAAATCCTCCTCCATCTTATTACCAAGGGGATTGAACCTCAACGAGTCAGCGCCAGGAGTTCTTTGGTATCGAGCACCACACAAGAAATCTTCCTCTAGTTGAGATATGCGGCTATGCCCCTAGGGCGACTAATACCTATTATCGACCCTACTAGTGGATATGTAACTCAAATGTTAATAAATAAACAAAAATTGAATGTGCTGCGTTGCTTATTTAATACAATCCACTAATTTTGTTTAAGAGAAGCATCTGATCATCAGACACCTGGTAGACAATTAGGCCAATTAGGATTAGTACTAACTAATTTTCCATCTCTTTCAATATTTTGGGTGGCCAAACATGACGGTTACAACTTTAATCAATTTGGGGTATTTTCCATCATTTATGAACATATACATATAATTAATTAATGGGTGATTAATTAAGAGGTTGCCTAAATACATACATAATAGACAGGGTAGCACCCCACTAACATGTGAACATTTTGAAAGAATCCCTTAATCTGTGTAGTTTGGACATCTCACGCAATGTGGCCACATGCATGCCCTTTAGCCTTAGAAATAATCACCAAAACGTGCACATAACAAACACCCCCCAACAACAACAATGAGCTAAGTCACTTAACCCCACCCACCACTGTGTGCTTTTGTGTGTGTGTGTGTGTGTGTGAGAGAGAGAGAGAGAGAGAGAGAGAGAGAGAGAGAGAGAGAGAGAGAGTGTTAATTATTTTAGCTTGTTGTGGATGACTACACCTGTAATTAAACTGTTTACATTAAGTGCAAAAGCAGCTTAATTATATTGATTAACTCCATTATAAGATAGTGGAACCATAACATAGAATGATGGTCTTGAGCTTATGCTTCACCTAATTGGTTGTACCTTGGTTTTTTCTATTTTCTTTTTCCCTTTTCTTTTTTTTTCGTATTTCTAAGAGATAAATATTTAAGCTGCTGCAAAATTATATAAACTATTTTTTTATTCCTTTTTCTCCTAAATTCGTGGACCCTGATCGGGACGTTATACAACTTTATTTATTTTTAAATAGTTATTTTGATTGCCCTCTTATTTACCGTAGTAACGAAAATTGTAACTTAGGGGTGACAAAATTGGGGATTGAGACTTTTTGTTTCACATTCATATTCCACCTTCAATTTCATTGTATTTGATGACTAACGTGTGTACTAGATTGTATCATAATTACACGCATGTCATTCCTTCGATGCATTTAGAATATAAAGTTGAATAGCAATATGGAACATGAGATCTGGTCCCTAAAATTTGTCCTATTTAAACTCAAAATTTTGAAGTAGTCCATTACATAATAAAGTCGTCCAATTTCAGTCTGGTTTTCGTCGGAAATTTCACGTGCACGACTCGTTATGGACAATTTTCGACTAATTTTTTAAAGTTACAGGACTATTTTGCAATTTCGTCTTTATTTATTTGTTTATTTGGTGAAGAGAAGTGGAGAGTGGGTTTTAGCCAGTTGAGAAACTTGAAAAGTTAGGGATAATTAGGTGTGAATTGGTGGGGTGAGAGGTACAAGTGAAGTGAGGGTGATCAAACCTTAGCAAGAAACAGCTCCAAAATGTATATTTAAAGAGGATGTATATATAGAAACAGATGGATACACATGGGACTTGGCAGTTACCAACCTATCTTTCCTATCCATTTATTCCTTGTCATTTAATGGGAAGTGAAACTAACACTCAGCCAAGTTTTTCATTTAGTTTTATTTGTAATAAAAAAGAAAAACCCATAGGCAACCTAATCCACGACTTTTCGTTGTGGTGCTCGTTGTGCCTAACCTAGTCATGCCATCCCCTCTCGCTCACTAGTTGGATCTTCTATTATATACTTGTTTCATATAATGTTTTAATACACTTTTATATTCCAAAATGCATGTTATTTCATCTTCTATTATATATATATATATATTGTGCGAATGATTGTATTGTATTTTTTTAACAACTACCACATGCCTTATATATAAAAACTCACGATTTATTTGAAAAAAGTAACATGGTAATTTTTATACACATTCCAATTATTTGTGCGGTAAAATATGAGATGAATATCATGTTATAATAGAATATCTCATCTCTTTGAACAAATTCTAAGTGTGCAATAATAATATACATGTAGCATTCATCTGGTAATTTAAAATACAAGAAGAAATATCGTAAAGATAGGAGATTTCCGTGTGTTTTCTCATAGAATAAGATTTGATGTTTCACTTTCCTTATTTCACTCCATATTTCATATATTGGATGAATGGCGTGTCTGATGTGACATAATTTTGTATATATAGTTAATTATTGATCCGTCTGATGAAATATAGAGTGAAACAGAAAATTTGAATCCGTTTTCTCACAGACTCACACCCTCTCATGTTGGAGTGTCAAACATAGCTCTCCAACTACAAAAAATAACATGAAGTTGAAACTATTTTTAAATGGGAGGAAAAAATAAAAAAGAAACACAAAAAAAGATGCCCCATCGCTCACTTTTCGTGAATGAAAGGCAACCATGAATAGTAACCACTTAATCAAATTCTCAAAGAGTTCAACTTACATCCAAAAATAAAATAAAATCAAAGAATTAATAACAATTGCAGTAATGTATAATTGGACTTTATAATTTTGTAATAAAAAAAAAAAGAAAACAATGGCAATTAGGAAATTATTATTCACATTGATCAAAATGTCAACCCCCTTCTCTTCCTATCTAGTAGTGGCAATCCACCAGCGCCGCGGCGGAGAAGAACTGTTTGGCCGGAAACTGGTGGCCAAATTTCTCATCTTCTGGCGGCGCCGGTAAATTGAGATCCAATTCCAACATATTTCTGGGTTTCTCACAAACACCATGCGACGACGTATCATTATCGATACTCGCGCCACTAATTCTGGTACTCGCAGTGGGGGCCACCCTGTGCCTTCTCATGTGGCCACCCAAAGCTTGACCCGAAGCAAACTCCGAACCACAAATCGAACACTCGTGGATTTTAGGCTTGTTCTGATCATGAATATGGAAAATTTTGTTTGGCAATATTGTTGAATATTGTGGCGCTTCTTCTTCTTCTTCTCGATCATACGGCGCCGCCGCGGTGAATTTTTCCGATCAGTTTCGGTGGTGGGTTTAGGCCTTTGTGACTCGCCCTGTGGCCGCCTAAGGCTTGAAATGATGGGAAAGTTCTGTTGCAAGTTTTGCACTCGTAAACGTAGATTCCCACTTTTCCGATTGTTGTGGTGGCCATCTCCGTGAATTTCCGGCTGCTGAATTTATTCTCCGCCGCCTGTGGCGGCGGCGAACTCCCACGTGCGAGGAGAATCAGACAGTTGGCCATGTCCTCGTCTTCTTCTGTGCTTGTCGGTATTCCACTTGAAGTGGTGGCGGGAGATGATACGAATGATGAATTATTAAACTCTCCGGCGGTGGCGCCGCCGCTTGAGGAGGCGGAGGACGATGGCCTTGGCCGTTTGGTGCGCTTCCCTTTGACGATCGTTTGATCGTTGGTCATCGGAAACTCTTCCAGAATTTCGATTTTCATCATACTAAAAATTAACTGCCCCAAAAGAATGTATTGGAAAAAATAAAATATTAGTTACAACAGACTTGGAAAAGAACACACTAGTAGTAGTGGAGTGGAAGTGTGAGAAAACTGTGAATGGGATAGTGAGGGCTATAAAATGCACACACTCACACACTCACATATATATACATATATGTATGTGGTGTAAGTATTTGTATGTATATTTAATTTAGTGAAAGAAATATGGAGTCAAAAGCCGACCTCGTGAATAGTTTACCATGAAGTAGCTTGTAGCCAACCAAATATTTCTTGTTTGAGTTCCCTACTTAAAGTATGTAAATACTTTTTTTCTATATATATAATATATATACTAATAAGGTTTCTTTCACTCACATAACATTACACAATAAATTGAGGTTTGTATTTGAAGAAAATATACACCCTCCATCCCAATTATATAACCCATTGTGACTTTTCACACATATTAAGAAAAGTATTGTAAATTACAAATATGTGAAAAATTTACTTAAATTGCCCTTATTTAATGAATAGTTAAATTGCAAAATGCATATTAAACAGGGGTTATAATGGTAATAGATTAGAAAATTTACTATTAAATATAGAAAATGAACTATATATTTGAGACATTAGAAAAAAATAAATTTAACTATACATTTGGGACGAAGGGTGTATTTTAAACCCCTTTATTGGAAAAATATGCAGTAATACAATACAATTGTTTTAACATATTAGTGTGTATTTAATAAGCTCATTGAAGGCTAAAGCCAGTTAGAAATGAAAGCAACTATAACTCACTCTTAATGTATATGCCAAAATAAATGTTGGGTTTCATTAGTGTCGATTTTTCCTTTTTATTAAGTACTTACAGTCATTCCTAATAAATTCTTCCTTGTTCAAATTACATATTAGTAAATTGAAGTGTACAGATATAATAAACTCAATGAACTTAGAAAAGGTACTAGAAGAAGATGTATACATTTTCCCGATCGCGATTGTCTTAATAAACCAATGTATGACACGTATATAAGTAATAAATGTGTGGTAGTAAGGGATGACAACCAAGGTAGCAAATAAAATGAAAAAAAAAAAGTTATGGTAGCGTGTAATTAGCTAGAAGAGAAATTAAGGTTGGTGGCGTAACGTTTATAAGTCGGTTTCGATGACAATTTTGCCAGCAAATTAAATTAAATTAAATTTAAAGTGGGGAATAATAAACAGGAACCATTAAAGCAAGGGGGTTGCACGTTAAAGGCATGCTCCACCTCACACACTCCATGTCTTCTTAAACTTAAAGAAAAGTATACTCTAGCAAGAGAGAGAAATAGAGAGAGGTAAACCAAACAAGATTCGATTGGCTTTCAAGCAAACCCATAATAAAATTAAAACTCTTTTTTCATCAACTATATATTCCTTTACACCATATAAATTGGGTCTCCACTATCTATCCACTACATATACATACCACGAATTTCTTCATGTTTTAATAAGTGGTTGAATGAACTAAGTCATGATCAACTAATTTATCACTAACTCTAACTTGACTCCAACATTCAATATTTTATTAAAGTGACGAGTTGAATATCTTAGTAAAAATAGGCATGCATCATTCCAAGACATATAGTAGTTGAATTGGTCGTTTGTTATTACATACATAATACATGTTTGCACACATATATATGAGCGTTTATACATAAAGAGAGATCAAAAGGCGATTTTGTAGTGTATTGGATGTTTCTATTAATTGTTACTGAAAAAAGTCGGGTTGGGCTGCAATTTAGTAAGCTCGAAAAGACCGGATATATTTAGACCGAAAGTCGACTCGACCTGTTAGACTCGATTATTTGTGAGCATTTTTAGAAAATAGGTTGGATTGGGCTCCAAAAAAGTGGCACATAGAATTTTGTTGAGATATGTCACTTGTGAGTTGTCCCACATTGATTGACTGAGGGAGGAGAATCCACTTTATAAGCCAAGTGAGTTTCTAGTGTTGGAAAATGAATTTTAAGAATTTACTGGTTTTTGTGTGAAAACTGGAATTATGTTATCAATTGGTTTTAGGATGGAACCTCACTTGGTGGGCTTGGACTATCTCCCATATTGGGTACGCTTCATGTGTGGGACCGTACCAAGTCCCCCCGAATTTAACAAATTTCGACTAGCCAAAGTTTCTCTTTGGCCCGACGGGGTACCACCGGTTCGACCCATTTGACAACTCTGAAGAGTATTGACTATATATTGTTCTAATTTCATCACTTTCTTTCTGCACTTTTTTTGTTACATATATAAAGTTTTGTCGTTAAGAATGGGTATGGCTTTGGGTCAAATTCGGACTCGTACCATCTGAGGTGAATTTGAATAAGGTAAATGAGTTCGGATTTTGATTTGGGTTTTAGGCAGAGTCTAGTTCGAGTCTTCATTTTTAGAAATGAATGGACCAAGACCCATTTTCCTTTTTTTTTAAAAAAACAATTTTTATATATATTTTTATGATATTTTACTTAGAACGATCTACTTTGAAAATTTCAATAATATTTTCATAAATAAAATGAATCTAGCCGGTTTATGATTGAGTCTGAGTCTGAGACGTTTCAACTTGGATCACAGATCGAGTTTTGGGTTCAGGCTAACTTAACTCAAACCAAACCGGTCATTATCCTTATTTATCATTTGCGCTTGAGAGTTAAAAACATAGTCTTTTGAGTAAATTACGTAAATCTCAATATAAGGTAATTCCTATATAATGTTATTAATTTAAATATCACTAAAGTAAAATTAGCTTGTCCCATACATATGTCAAAGGGTTGTGGGGAAAAAGACTTGTGTTGTAGGGACACTAATGGGCATTCTCAAGTGGGGTTTGGAGTGATGGAGTGGAAAGGATTGTTGAAGTGTGTGTGTACATTGTACACCATAAGGGTAACTGTCGTATGGGACACTTTTGTGACTTGTGACTAATATATTAATTAATTCACTAGGTGTCTCTTGCAATAACGACTTCCACAATTAATTCATTTACTTCTATATATTACCTATGTGCAATGACTTTTTTGGAATTATTAATTGCCAGTTGTATGTTTTTTTTTTTTAACGAGAACTTGTAGCCACTATTTTTGGGTGTCGTTGGGTTTGACCCGAAATTGATGCGATAGTTTTGCGAAACCAATCTTAACTAGGTAAACGCGATTTGGGTAAATCTTGTGCGTCAAGCTCGACCACCATGTAGTAGTGCAGAGGTGAAAATTTGAAATTGATCTTCTAGCGCTCAAAAATTCATCCCACTCCACTAGACCACCCCATGTGGGACTAGTACTTGTCACCTGCTTTTGTATGTTACAAGTATTTTTACAGTGTTGCCTGTAAAATTGTACTGTAACTGAGAATTAGTAGTCCTACATCATTGCACTAATTGAGAGAGTAATTACATAAAAAAAAAAAACTGTAAAATGTAGTCACATTTTGAGACATTCTAAAAGAAATAGGAGTAACATGATATGATTTGCAAGGAGTAATCTCATTAGGAAGTAACTAAGAATGATTGTTTGCCCTTTCCATTTGAATTTATTATTTAAAAAATACAAGATCGAATTTTGAGAGTATGAAACTGTGAGCTAGGGAAAAAAACTGCAATAACAATAATTGATGTGATGATTTTTTAATAAAATAGTGGTTGAATATGTTTGGTTTGAAAAAGTAAAAGCAAATGAATAGTATTTTTAAAAAAATCACAAATAATAGTATATTCAAGTGAAATCTTTACTTAGAAAAATATTGAGAGGAAAGAATAAAATTGATGTGTTCACTATGCAGTATATCCCAGAAAATAAATCTGCTGCCTTTGGAAATTAAAATTAATTAAACTTATTTCTCCTATGGCTCTTGGGCATCAAAGGAGGGTATCTAATTTTAGCATGTATCAAATATTATTTTAATATGCAAATTTTGGTTGAGTATTTAACATTTTTCAAATATTTAATCTTTCTACAATTAAATTATTTCAAAGAAAAAAATAAGAAGTCAACGTGAAATGTTTTAGCAAGAGAATATTATCAATTATTTTTTAATACATTGGATGTAGACATTAGAAAACTTGGAAAAAGACAAAAGCGTAACTAAGTCAGGCGAGAATTCAACAGTCAAAACAGCTGAGGTTTAGCTAAACCATATTGGGAAAGAGTGTTCAAAATAACAAATCTACATCAATAAAAACTTAATTCATGAAACAAAACGAATAGTCAGATTTTTTAGTAAATATATCGTGGGAGGGGATGAATTATGAGAATAGAATCGTGGATCCGGTTTGAGGTCGACTATTTTAATCACTCTACTATTATCTGATTTACAATCATGAGAATTTCTAATTTCTAATCTTTCCAAGTAAAAATCCTAAAATAATAATTTACTTATCAAATGTAGTGTGACTGATATCTAAATGAGCTGGTGAGTCATTAGATATTATTACCTTTTGGTTACTATTATTTTATTGAAGTTGTGATATCACTGATATGTATAGATATGTTAGCATATACAAATAAATTTATTTTACTTAATTAGATAGTTTTAAAGTTGATTGTTTTTTATGGTATTTATTTAAGTAGATGGAAATATCACCACTAAATTACAAAAATGGAATAATTACAAAAAACCCTTTGAGGGTGGGGTAATTAAAAAAACTGAGGTTTTTGAAAATAACTGAAAATCCTATTGAATTTTGATTTCGTCTTATATTTTTTTCCTTTATAATCAAAAAATATTTCAAAAACCATCTAACTTTTAATTTATAGAAATATTATAGTTATCGTCCTAAGCTTAAGATAAAATTAAACGTCAATGAGTTTTTTTATAATTTTAAAAATCTATGGGTATTTTTGTAGTTAGCCTAAACCCGAGGAATTTTTTTTGTTTTAATTATCCCTTTCTAAACACTCCAAAGGTTTGTAATTATCTGATTTATTGATAAAGTAGATGAAATACGGTGAGAATAGGAGTTTCTGACTCTTGTGACTTATCGATTGTTGTGCTTCGGATGAGATTTTCTATTCGAGAATGGTGTTTGATCTTCTATATCACAATACAAATGATTGTCATGTGTGTAGAAGTTTCTATATTAATTTCAAAGCCTAAATGGTTGGTTTTTAATATAGTAAATTATAATATACACATGAAATCATCCGTATAGTAGAATACGAAATCAAACACTATTTTGGTATGAAGATCTCATCCACTTTTGCTTAAATTGTTTGTATGTTTAAAGTAGTAAGTGTATACAAGTGGGTTAATGATGTGTAGGACAACCACTTGTGGAGGTTTAACCAAATCACAAATGAAAAAAAAAAAAAAAAAAAGAAAGTTGCCTACTTTGAGTCTTTAAGTGATGCTGACTTTATGCCAACTCTACTACTTGCAAGCACAGCCTGAACCTCACACACTTTGCCTTGTGAGACTTATCAATTCTTAATCAACCCATAAAACTACCCCACTCTTCTAATTATACCTCTTGGGCATCAACATGTGCTCCATTATTGTCCTAAACCTCTTGTTTATCAAAATGTAGAAGGTTATATGGTAATTTTTGTCCCATAACTATAGGGGTGGCAAAATTAATTCTCTAAAAATAAAATTTTGCAAAAAAATAAATAAATCTACAAGTAGAAATATTCACGAATTGAATCAAATCTGTTGTAAAAATCCTCGCCTAGCCCCGATTAATCCCCGCCTAGGCGCTAGGCCCCCTTGTCCACTTACGATTTTGTTTCCGATTAGGCCCGCCTAATCCCGCCTAGGCGCTAGGCCTCAGTCTGCCGCCTAGCGAGCGCCTAGTGCTTTTTACAACTTTGATTTTTTTCACCAAAGATTGATTAATTTGCAAGAAAACGTCATGTGGACAGCACATCTGATTTTGCTTCCATGAAAAATGAATTTATTTCGCGAGTTTTTTCAATGTAGAGTGATCGTGCAAAATACGATTTTTGCAGAACCAATTTTTATCACTCTTCTACAATTATGGGATTAAAATCACAATTTTACCTAATGTAGAAGAAGAGCAAAAATAAACACCTAGTGTCATGAGATAAATTTATATGTTCATGCGCATTGTTATAAACCTTTTGGTAGTGTCTGGACAATCGTTTCACTTGTTAATTTAATGTGTCTTATATTTGGTTAAGACTCGTATCAAGATCAGTCAAGTAATCGCTTATCCGATTGTTATTTTTTTCTAGGATATACGACAAATTACAACGGATTAAATTATAGTTGAAATTGAAGTCTTGAAAATGAAATTGAAGGATAAGCAAGACGACTAGTATCATTAGCTTTAAAGCAAGTAGCTAATAATAAGGTTGCTACTCCCATAAGTAATCCTACCTAATACTTAAAATCGGAGAGCAATTGTTGACAAAAATATAAAAAGCAGCATTGGTGAACATTAGGTGAAATAATTTTACTTAGTTTTGTCAAGATTATTAGGGAGTTCCTGAAATATTCTTAGGAAATCTCATGACTGTGGGTTTTAGGGCCATTTAGCAAAATATGATGGGACCATGTGGAACCTACCATGCACCTTTCTTTTCCTACACATATTATCTGTTGAAGCCACCATGGGACATCCGTTTTTTAGGGATAGTCTAATCTCAGGGAGGAGGACAAATTCAACCTCAACACTCTGCATTTGTCAAGAATTGAAAATTCGCTGGTTACTTGGACTCGGAGATTGCAGAATTCCTGGCCCTTCGCGATGCTTTGAATATGCGAACCAACTCCATGTCGATGATCTGTACATTTTTGGAGATGTCGTCGCGGTCATTCTAGCGGCTAAGGGGAAGCTAGTGGACCTTCGAGTCGCCGTGTGATTTTGGAGGACATCCTTAGGCTTAAGTCTTCTCTTGTTTTTTCGTGGTATTTTTGGTTTTGACATTCTCAAAATTTGTTTGATCATTATCTTGCGTCATATCTAAAAACATGTCCACTGATGAACTCTTTTGGGACCACCCCCCAGAACCCATTTGTCAATTTTTTATTTTTTTTTTTGAAAGCTTTCCAGCGCCTTTAATATATATTTTCCTTCTCAGAAAAAAAAAAAATATGCTACCAGACCAACCCCTGGCCCTGGGGTTAACCTACCATGCACCTTGATGAGCCATAATTCGGAAATAAGTAAGAATTCCAATAGGAATATCCATGGTGTGGGCTGAGGGAAAAATAAAGGCCCAATATATTAGGTCTACTGGATGAATTTTTATTCGAGTATTTTGGGTAGACAAACTCATTAACAGACTAAGCCATGTGAGAAACACAGGTGGTCCAAGAGTCCAACAAATGAAAAAAAAAAAAAAAAGGTCTTACAGTAGGCCACACAAATTAAGTTGCAAGAAACCATTCCAACTTCCAATACATCCACCAAGCAACTAAAAAGGCCATGCATGACAAATTGAACCTTGAATTATGGGCTTCGCAAAAGAAGTTTTCACAATTGCTCCTTTAACATCTTTGTGTCACAAACAAAAAACAATGGCCAAATTTGCCAATATGTAAACAATGTTTGCACTGTTTGCTATTATTAGATTTCATTTTTGGTTGTGAAAATGAAAAATGCCATAAAAACAGAGCAATTAGTAAAAGTTTACAGACACACACAATGATTCCCAATGAGAATATATATATAGATATACTTTTTGATTCAATGTAAGTATGCAATACTTTACACACAGAATTTGTTGATCATCAGAAATTATAATCTCTCTCTAGAAAATTATAGCCATTATAGTTAGTTGCGTATATAATGATTCCAAAATTATAGCCATCTCTTTGCAGGCATGGTTCTTTGTATTTGCTCTTAGGTTTGGAGTCGGTGAAGACAGCGGCAGCGGTTACTTCGAGGTAGTTTTGGCGGTGATGGGTTGTGGCGTGGATTTGAGAGAGGGAGAGGTTTCAACATATGTATTTTTCAAACCACGAGCTTATATAGCTCAAGTGGTATCATTTACCCATCGAAAGAGTATTTGGGGTTCGAACTCAGTATCTTTCAATTTCTTTGAAATTCATCCTCCTCCAACTACTATTCCCAACTTATTAAGAAACATATGTATTTTTCAAAAATCCTTTAAAAATAGACGTCCTTCATTTAAATTGCGTTTTTAAGTTTTGTTGTTCCTTTTTCTGAAATCTAACATTGTTTTCACTTTGCTACCTGATCGGCTTGTGATCAAGACTTTTCCTTTCTTTTTATATATTTCCATTTACTTTAAAAAAAAAAAACATATGTATTTTTCGTGGCCAATCCCAAGAGGTACTCGAAACACCATGGAGAAATGAAATCTTATTATGCCCATTGCACAAAATAAAAAGTGGCTCTTGCATTTACCAATATGGAGAAAGCCATCTTCTTTTTTTTCTCACCTTTTAGTTTGACTGCTAGGTTGTCTTTTGTTTTTCTATTTTTTTTCTTTCTTTTTCCGGTTGAAGCTTAAGTCTGTAGGCAGGACATTGACGTTTGTCTTGCAGTATGTGATAGTTACTTGTGTTTGGGTGTTTCATGTTTTGCAGTCTCCATTGAGAAGTGTTGAATTCTCCAGGCGTAGGTTTGTTTAGTTTTGGATTGTCATTTGGATTCGAATTGGTCTTGTCAATTCCCCGCTTGATTTATTTTTAGTCAAGTCACCATAGTCAATTGGTTATGATTGTCATTGTACTTCCCGTATTTGAGTTGTTCTAACAAAAATACTATCGTTTGAAGAAGAAGAAAAGAAGAAAATTTAACAAATATTAACACTTTGTTGGAACTCAATCCCAATGATGTAGTCATGTAACATTTAGGTTCCAGGCTTATGAAGATTAATATAAATGAAATATTTAAACATAAAATGTTACTTGGAATTCCAAAAGGGAAAACGTGCAAATGCGTGCGGAAAATGGACTTAACAATGAGCAATAAAGAACAATGGATTAGAGCTGTCAAAAGATCGGGCCGGCTCAAGCCCACCAGACTTTTCGAAAAATTGGGCTAGGCCGGGCCAAACAAGACCGGACCATAAAAATGGGTAACCTAGCCCGGCTAAAAATGAAATCTGACCTTTGAAAAGGTCGGGTTTTGGGCCTAGCCAGCCAGCCGATCGGGACGGGCTTTGAGGCCCGACTTTTTAGGTCCTTAAAAATTAGAGCCGGACTATTAGAAAATCGAAAATTTGGTTGGTTAGGAATTGACACCTCTAGAATGGATATTAATAGAAGGCGGCAAAGCCATGCTGGTGGTAGCATGAAAATAGCCACCGATAGGCAACTAATTTCATTCACATGTTAGTGTCGTGAAATCTTGAATAAATGAGTGTAACATTCAATTTATTTCATACCACTATCAGGGCACGAACAATAAAATACAACAATTCTATAATTTTGATGTGACATGAAATTGGAAACATTAATTCAAATTATATTGTATATTTTTGGGGAGCACAAGTTGCTCCTTATTTATAGCGGATGGGGATCTTCTATTCCAAAAGCAGTGTTTCATCTTTAATAGTGTGGATGATTTGATTTTTGTATTACACTTACCATATTAGAATCCCACAATTTATGCTTGATTTATGCTTGAAAATAAACATGGTAAGTGTAATACATGTCAATCATCCACACGGTTGAATAGAAGATAAAAACTGTGATTTTGGAATAGAAGATCCCATCCGTATTTATAGCGTGATAATAGTTTAGGTAAGACCCAAATCCACACAATTCCTTTTTAATAGAATGGATGTAGCATGAGATGGATATACAGCTCACATTAGATTGAACCCGAATCAATCGTCTCACATCCACACAATTTGGATGGGGCTTTAACCGTGTAAGTGGGTTTGAACTTTTATTTTTCACACTTGGCCCAATCTAATCCAGGACCAAACTCGTTTAATTTTTTAATACTTTATAGTTTCGTTAATACATATTATAATTTTTTTTTTAAAAAAAAACTCTATTTTATTATTGCTTTAAAAATATATTTTAAATTTTGTAATTTATAAAAATAGGTCTAGCCTAATAATTATACTGATGAGGTCTTATAATGTCTCCTTAAAAACCTCAACTAATAAACTCTTGAATCCTAGCAAACCCGACTCTATCCCAATCCATTGTCCCCATATTAGTTATGAGTAGAGAGACTGTCAAAACCGAGTTGATGGACTAGCCCGATCAGTTCGGTGATAGTGCCGGACTACGCTGTGATTTCATAGCCCGAAAGAGCTGGATCGGGCCATTTGGCCCGAAATGTTGGACTGATTCGGTCGGCCTAATGTATTTTATATGTATTTTTAAAGTATGAATCAGACTCAGGGCTACAAAATTAATAGCCCAATGGAACTTTGCCCGCCCCGATCTTTTCCATGGGCCCGATGGGGCCGGACGTGCAGTTATAAGTCATAGACCATGTGTACATCAATTCACTCTCAACAAATTTAATAACAAAACAATGAACTGAATGCATTACCTATATGTTCTATTTTTTATTTTTTTATTTTGTGACTACATATCTATTCTATTTATGATTGAGTTGATTATGTCAATCCTTATCATTACTATTTCCCCATAATCTATCCACTCTCCAAACACGTCAGTCTTTCTTAATTTATCAATAATCCGTTTACTATCTTGATCACGATGTTTATTAAGGATCTGATTTCCTCTTTTATTTTAGTATTTATTATGTGGTTAGAACTCACGCAACGTTGATCATATCGTGCACTAATAAACTAAAAAAGCAATTAAGAATTGTTCCTTTTTCCATAATCCACTCCACAAATGACAAAACTCGATTCTGCAATCATGCTTGTCTACAATGTAATTATTAATTTTTTTTTTTTTTTTTGAGAAAGTCTACAATGTAATTATTGAACCAGTTGTCAATGTGAAACATATAAAGCAAAGGTGAACAATTATTGACCTAATTATTTGTAACAAAGCAATTACCATTGTTTGGTAGAAATAAGACATTTACCAAGTGCTTCAAAACGAAAAAAAAAACATTTATGAAGGATATACGGTACACTTTCTTTTATTAAAATGTAATGTGAATTTATTTTTTTTAATATTTTTTTGTTAACTCAGCTTTTAGACTTATGTCTAACTATGCTTGAGAACAGCAGCTTTGGCTCCTCATCACTGCGTCAAGATAAACCGTGAGATGTGCATGCACTGACCAGTGTTATGTTAGAGTCTGCTGACGAACAAACTCTTTGTTTTCTTAAAAATTACAGATTGAATATGTCATCATAAATACTTTTGAAGAAGAATGTGCATTCTAGTAAATAAATAATATAAATGAAAAAACATAATACGGACATAGAATTTGGCCTAAGAGAGTAGAGTCAGTTCGTATTTTCTACTATAATTTTATATTGAGTATCAAATATGCACAGAACATGTTTATCAATTTGAGATAAATAGTTTTATATTTTATACATATAGTACTACTAACACACCTTTTTAATTAACTTCTTTTTCATGATGGGCATTCTCACGGGTAATTTGACAGAATATGGCAAGTCCCACAATTTTTTGCGAAATTAGGGTGAATTGGGTGGGGTTTGAGATATTATGTGCGCCCAGTATTGGCGTCTACAAAGAATGCGTCATTCCCAAGGGCGCCTCGACATCTCTTTTCGAAAATTAATTTTAAATATTAAATAAATACAATACACAATTTTTGGATAACTAGAATGTGAAATATTCTTGAATAAACCTCTATTTTTTGAAAATTAAATTTAAATAAAAAAAACTTATGTGAGATGGTCTCATGGATATCCATGAGACGGATCTTATATTTAAATAAAATTTTGACCCAAACCATGCTCATTAAAATATAAGACATTCTCTTTTAAATATTAAATAGATACACAATTTTCGGATAACTAGAATGTGAAATATTCTTGAATGAAAACGCTTAATTAGCGGTACACCAACCATCGAAACACTATCAATCTTGGCATGAAGAATAACTTCCTTGTTTAGCATTATGTCGCGATGTCAAGTAGCGTAGAGGGTGAATCGACAAGTTGCTTGAGTTGGAGAACTAAGTACGATCCCAACATACACCCGACGTACTTAGCATTTTGGCGAACAAAGTGTCAGATGTGTGTAGGAGCCAATTATTTTATGGATATTCAAAATTATTTTTACAAATTATAAAATACATACATACAATATTTTCAATATGTTTCTTTGAAAAACGGAGAAGAAAAGTTGTAGAGAATTTTAAAATATTACATATTTTGTTAGACTATTGTAGATTCTAGTGAATGAATAGTACTATTAATCAAATAAATCCTAGTCATTGGTTAGAGAGTTGTCATTGTATAAATAAGTTTTAATAATTTTGTAGTAAACCAAAATTGAAAAGGGAATCCGTCGCAAATTTACCAATTATACCCTTTATACCGCACCCGAACAACGAGAACTTCTCCAACTCAAGCAACTTGCCGGTTCACCCTCTACGCTACTTGTCATCACGACATAATGCTAAACAAGGAAGTTCTTCTTCATGCCAAGATTGATAATGTTTCGATGGTTGGTGTCTACGGTTAATTGCGTTTTCATTCAAAGAATATTTCACATTCTAGTTATCCGAAAATTGTGTATCTATTTAATATTTAAAAGAGAATGTCTTATATTTTAATGGGCATGGTTTGGGTCAAAATTTTATTTAAATATAGGATTCGTCTCATTGATATCCATAAGACCATCTCACATAAGTTTTTTTATTTAAATTTAATTTTCAAAAAAAAAAGAAGTTCATTCAGTAATATTTCACATTCTAGTTATCCAAAAATTGTGGATTGTATTTATTTAATATTTAAAATTAATTTTCGAAAATAAAAAAAAGAAAGAAAAAAGAGGTAGTAGGCGCCAATCAAACTGGCGCCTACTATGTCAGAATTAAAAAAAAAAAAAAAGATGTCGAGGGGCTCTTGGGAATGGCGCCTTCTTTGTAGGCGCCAATACCAAGAGCGCTACACATAATATCTCAAACCCCACTCAATTCACCCTAATTTCGCAAAAAATTGTGGTATTTGTCACATTCTGTCAAATTACCCCATTCTCACCATGTTATTTTTAGAAGTCAATTTTGCCCTTAGCTTATGTAATAAATCAATAAATTGCCCTCGTGATTTTTCATCAGAAAAAACCAATTAAGAAGTTTAAAAATTGAAGGGAATGTTTATACATTTGAAACTATTCTGAAATCAACTAAAAAATGAGAAGAAATGAATCGTACGTACGTCGGTACATGCCTCATCTCCAGGATTATCACAAGGGACAAATCATTGGTTCTAGTGAAGATCTTGTCCACGTGAAAATCTCCTTTTTGGACAAATTAATAGTTCATGGGTTTGGTATTTCTCTATTCTCTCTTAGATAAATTTTCCAAAAAATGCCAAAAAAAGTACTTATATTCCACGATCACTTCAAGTTGATCTTCATAACCTCCAAGCAAATAAACCTCTATATGTGAAAAAGGAAATATATTTGGCAAAAATTTGCGTGAGACAGATTTTAATAGGCCAGTCTCACTGATTTAGATCCAGTGAGGCAGAGAAGGCTTTTATACAAAAGTTTTAAAGGTTTTTTTAGATTTTATTTTTCTTAGGGTTTATATTTGTTTTTTAGAGTTTATTTTGTTTCTTGGGTTTATTTTTAATTGATTTGGATTTTTAGGATTTTTAGTTTTTTTTTTAGGGTTTATTTTTTATTTTTGGGTTTATTTTTGTTTTTCGGGTTTTTATTTTTCATGGTTCATGTTTTTAGGGTTTATTTTTGTTTCTTCATGGTTCATTACTATTTTTAAATTTCTTTTCATCGTCATGTTTCAAGCGGGGCCCAGGAGGTCCGTCTCACAAGAGACTTGCTCAATATATTTTACTCATGCACTGATTATCGTCTCATCTCGAGAGGCTACTCCATCCATCCCAAGGTCGTGTGTCCAATAAAGTCCATTTGATACTTCACTGTTATCCATAGCTCTGATATCACTTATTGTGAGCCGACGGACACAACTCTATCTCCACATTTGAGTCATATTATCCAGTTTGGGCTTAAGCCTCGTGGTTTTGTTTTTGGACTTTAACTCGAAATACCCCATACTAATGGAGATGTTGTTCATCTTATAAACTCATGAAATTTATCATATTTAGCTCATATCTTAATTCATTTAATAATTTATATTATACAAAATAGAATTGCCATCATATTACATATGAATAATATGATAAGGGTAAGGCTGTAAGCTCATCATTTCCTACTTCAATAAATGATAAATTGGATACTTGGTATTATTAACACAAAGGCATAATGTTATCGAATAAAACCACCTAATTAGGGTTAATTTAGCCAAAATTTAAAGTAATCGTGTACCAATTTGTATTATGTCCAAAAAGGTTGGGTTTCTCAAAAAAAAAAAAGTTGGGTAAATTTATTGCAATTTTTCCCACCGACGGCCCTGCAATCAAGGAAAAGTGAATTTGGATGTATTTGAATTCCACCATCCAATAAAAAAATGAAAAAGGCCAGGGTGATCTTTTTGGTTTAAGGGGAAAAGGGAGTGGTTAGTAATATTAGATGATTCGTTGACAAAATGGCATCGGAACCGAAATATACCACCTTACTTTTGGATGTTTGCTAATATTGACTCTATTCATAATTCTATTGCAATTATCTATAAAAATAAAAATAATTAACTAAATATTATTTATCAACTTTTATGTGGTAAACAGTAACGAGTAAACAACAACCCAGAGAAATTATGCAATTGTCATAAATGAATAAATTTTAATCTAGTGTGTATTTGGTTTGATCATTTTCGAATTCGATTCATGCTTACAGTATTTACAGTATTGAAATACTTTTACTAGAATTTGGGATCAAATAAAAATATATTTTCCGTTAATTATGTTTCTCTGTTGATGATGATAGTATAGGTGTTAAAATAAAACTGTATTTAGTTTAGTGTTTCTTTGTCGGCTAATTTAACAAAATAAGTTAATTTTCAAACCAAGTTAACAAATTAATGCAAAAAAAAAAAATTAAAAAAGAGGTGAAAACAGAGTTGGTAATGCTGTTTTCTGAAATAATTTTTTTTTTAAATTTTAATTCAAAAAAAGAGATTATTTGTTTTTCAAATCGAAATTGAACCGCAATGCTAGAAAAATCGAACCGAACCAAACCGAAATATTTCGGTTTGGTTTGGTTCGATTTTTCGATTTAAACTTTATTTTGGGTTTTTACGTTTTTGCTAAAAAATAAATTTTTTATATTTATTTAACAATTTAACAATAAAATATTATAGAAAATTAAAATAATAATATAAAAAATATATTAAAAATATAAATTAAAATAATAATATAAAAAATATTTAAAAAAATTTATAGACCAAAACCGAACCGAACCGAAAATTCATTCGGTTTATTACATTAAAAAACGAACCAAACTGTTTAAGAAATTGTTAAATCGAATGAATTTTCGGTTGATTCGGTTTTGGTCCATAAATTTTTTAAATATTTTTATATTTTAGTATTTTAATTTATATTATTTAATATATTTTTATATTATTATTTTAATTTTCTATAATATTTTATTGTTAAATTGTTAAATAAATATAAAAATATATTTTTTAGCAAAAAACGTAAAAACCCAAAATAAAGCCCAAACCGAAAAATCGAACCGAACCAAACCGTTGGTTCGGTTCGATTTTTCTAGCATTGCAGTTCAATTTCTATTTGAAAAACAAATAATCTCTTTTTTTGAATTAAAATTAAAAAAAAATCTTATTTGAGCAATTTGTTTTCTCGTAAAAACAGATTACCAACTCTGTTTTCACCTCTTTTTAAATTTTTTTCCATTAATTTGTTAAATTGGTTTGAAAATTAACTTATTTTGTTAAATTAGCCTTCTTTGTCTATAATGTAAAAAAACTTACATGTGAGAAAGTTTAAAAATAAATCCAATAGGTGCATCATATGTGTGTGCGTGAACAGTAGTAAATTGTTGAAAATAATAACATATTGTATTTTTTATTAAAAAATTATGTTTTCATTACTTTAATAAAAAAAAATTAAAATTCTCTATGTAAATAAACAGTCTCAAGGGTAGTCTACTTGCCTTGGAATTGCAATTTCACAAGATTAATGCTGATTTATTATTATTGATAGAATTAAATAAGAGTAGGTCTCTTGTGGGACCGTCTCACGGATCTAGATCCGTGAGACGGATCCCACAATTCAGATCCGGATCTGATACCCGGAACTATCAATAAAAAAAAAAATTGCAAACGCTCTCTTCTTCTGTTAGACCGCCTCCTCTCTCTCACCTTTCTCTCTTTCTCCCCATCCCATTTGTTTGCAGAAAAAGAAGAGTATTGGCACTACCTACAAGTCGAGCAAAGCAGAGGTGGCCCAATATATTGGTGATATATTCTTCTAGCACAATCAACGGAACTTAATGACGTTAGAATTAACGAAGGATGGGGAAGACGAAAAAAAGAGAAAAGGTTTTTGCTGCAATTAAATTAGGGATTTCTTTGATGGCAATTAAATTATTCATGATCCTTTCTTCTTTCTGCCTCTTTCGTACTTTTAATTTTCACTTAATTCTCATTTTAGCGTGCAAGAAATATATTCGAAAATTCAATGTTAATCGAGCAAATCCCCTCGTGGTTCAAACATCAGAACAAGAAAATCGTTTTTATCATTTGGCAACAAGGATTGGGTCATTTACAGGCTATGCAACTTTCTTGAGGTTTACATTGGTCGATGAAGTCTCTCAGAACAATCCAAAATAAAGTAGCATTTTTCGTTAAGTGATACTTTAACACAGAAAGAATACTTTTAACACGAGAAAGTGATACTTATATATGAAAATTATTTATCGTAAAAACAAATGAACAAATTAATAGTATTAACATGCAAACTGATACTTTTCACTAAAAATTGATATTTTTAACATGAAAAGTGATACTTCTATATGAAAGTATTTCTCATAACACAGAAACTATGTTAAAAGTGATACTCAGTTAAGTGATACTTTTAACACAGAAAGTGATACTTTTAACACATAAAGTGATACTTTTAACATGAAAAGTGATACTTCTATATGAAAGTATGTTAAAAGTGATACCCAGTTATGTGATACTTTTAACAGGATAAGTGATACTTTTAAAACATAAAGTAATACTTTTAACACAGAAAGTGATACTTTTCACATGAAAATGGATACTTCTATATGAAAATTATATATCAGAAACAAATGAACAAATTAATAGTATTAACATGCAAACTGATACTTTTCACAGGGAAAATTGATACTTTTAACATAGAAATTGATACTTTTAACATGAAAAGTGATGTTTTTATATGAAAGTATTTCTCATAACACAGAAAATATGTTAAAACTGATACTCAGTTATGTGATACTTTTAACACAAAAAGTGATACTTTTAACATGAAAAGTGATACTTCTATATAAAAGTATTTCTCATAATACGTAAAAATATGTTAAATGTGATCTTCGAGTTATGTGTATCAAATTGAAGAATCGCAACAAATCGAGGGGGAATCGAGACAAATCGACGAAAAATTCGAATTTGGGCGTGGGTGATGAAACATGGGAGAATAACAACGGGTTTAAGGGAAATAAAAGGGTTTCTGGGGTTTGGGGGGTTCAACAGGTTTTTTGGGGGAGGTTCAGCAGGTTTGGGAGGGAGGGTCAGCGGTTCAGCGGGTTTGGGGGCGCGGTGGGCATGCGGGTTTAGTGAATGGAGCTCCGTCTCACGGAACTAGATCCGTGAGACGGTCTCAGATAAGTTTTTGTGATTAAATAAACAATAATATCTATTTCGAATTTAATTTGCGCGACTTTAAGCAACTAAAATTTCAAGGTATTAATATCAACGCATCTAAAATTAGCTATCCTTTTTAAATTTGATTAATAAATTAAATCTCTCGAGTTCTAGATTACTCCAAAATGAAATGGGAACCTAGAGAAATAAGCAATGGACACCTCCAGTCAACCAAGTCACATCACACAGACCACGTGACGTGGCCCTTATCCCATACATACACGTGTCAATCCATTACCACCTCTCAGCTGCCTGCTTAGCTGTACAATTATTATTGTTGGTCCCCTCCCTCGCCGCATATTCTATTCCCCCCACATTTTTCTTTTGAAACCTAATAATAATATCCCACCCCCACCGGCCACCGGCCCTTCAAGTAAGGACGTCAATTGTACATAGACACGATAATTTACACGAACCAAATATGAATTCAGCATGTATAGTAGGTACAATTTTTCTTTGATTCGAGTCAAATTCGAGTCGAACATCGTTAAAACAGCAAAAAATTAGATCAGTATAGGTCAATATGCATGTTAACACGATTAACATATTTAATTCATTTAGCTATATAATTGACATGTTATTTTCATATTTTGTAAAGTAACAGTTGGTCGTATATTGTTGGACAAATTATTAAATGCATTTTCTACTAATTTAATTTATTTTATTTGTAATTTGATTTTTTTCTCTTCTGTTTTGAAATTTTTCATATCAAACTTTATACTATATAAGTATTTCGTGTCGTTATACTATATAAGCATTTTGTGTCGTATCAGGTTATTTGTGTCATAAATAGTCGTATTCGTGTTATGTATCTTAACACAAACAATTAAATGTATTAGGTTTGGGTTCATATAAAATATGTACACGTGTCATAACACGACCCACGAACACAAAACAAAACCTAATTGACTCCCATATCTACCAGTCTCCAAACGATACAGAATGCTTTTTTTTTTTTTTTTTACGAAGCATACCGAAAATTTTCAATATAAATACTACGCAAATCCTTCTATTTGTACACTTTTAATTACACCTAAGTACTCTATATCCACACTCTTGATTTTCCGACCATGCCGGGCCCGAACGAGTACTTCAGCGTCCCCCTCAGCCGCGTCGCCATCGGAAACACCAATGAATTCCGGCAACCCGGCGCCGTGAAGGCGGCGGTGGCTGAGTTCATCAGCACACTCATCTTCGTCTTCGCCGGCTCTGGTTCCGGCATGGCCTACAACAAGGTGACCGGAAATGCTCCCAACTCTCCGTCCGGCCTCGTCGCGGCGGCGATTGCCCATGCTCTCGGCCTGTTCGTGGCGGTTGCAATCAGTGCTAACATTTCCGGCGGCCACGTGAACCCGGCCGTCACTTTCGGGCTGTTCGTGGGCGGTAACATCACTCTGTTCCGTGGTATTCTGTACATCATCGCTCAGTTGCTTGGCTCTGTTGTTGCTTGCCTTCTTCTTGTCTTTACCACCGGTGGCTTGGTAAGTTTGATTATTTAAAAATTTTATGAGCTAAAAAAACTATTTTCAAATTTAGACAATATTTGCAAAATAATAATTTGTAAAATCTTTATGGTGGAAAAGAAATTTTGGAAAACCTTCCCCTTGTTCCCCTGTTTCCGCCCTGGTTGAAAGATCGAAAACAAAAAATTGAATAAGTTAAAAAAGAATTGTTTGGTGAATAAATTTAAAACATGTTCAATTTAATTATGTGTAAAAATCAAATCAGAAGTAGATTTGGAAATCTAAAACATACATTTTCTTCCTTTTTAGGTCGTGATTAAGGGAGTGTTTGCAAAAACTGTAAAAAGTGAATTATTATATTGGAAGGAAAATAGTTGAAAATTAGAAGTTGATCATCTATTCAAATAAAAGTTGCAAAATTATTAATTTAATATAAATTATTTGATAAATAAAATGAAAATGTTTATATATTTAAGAACAAAATGAAAATCAGAAATTTATTTTTAGATTCTGATTCAATTGTGTGGAATTTGAAACAGAAATCAGTATTTGAAAATACTAAAACTATTTTTTTCATTGAAAAGTCGACAATCACTTTTTTCTTAAAATATTAATAAATACTTCTTAAATTATATAGAATTGGAATAGAATTGGAATTTGAAATACTAAAAACCGGTTTTTTCCGGTCAAAAACTAAGAATCACTTTTTTACGAGATTGTACCTTAGTTTGACACGAGTATCAAATTTTTTTGCTACTCAGGAAACACCGGCATTTGCCCTGTCCGGAGTTTCAGTATGGAGCGCGTTCGTATTTGAGATCGTGATGACTTTCGGGCTTGTTTACACCGTTTACGCCACCGCCGTGGACCCGAAGAAGGGTGAGGTAGGCATCATCGCCCCCATTGCAATTGGTTTCATCGTCGGAGCCAACATTCTCGCCGGCGGCGCGTTCACCGGCGCTTCGATGAACCCTGCTGTGTCATTTGGGCCGGCGTTGGTCAGCTTCACGTGGACCCACCACTGGATTTACTGGGCCGGGCCTCTTGTCGGAGGTGGGCTCGCTGGAATTGTGTATGAGGTGTTCTTCATCAGCCACTCCCATGAGGCGTTGCCCGGCGGTGATTACTGAGGGGACCATGGCGGTTTTTGTTTGTTTTTTAATGTAATAATTTGGTTGAAGAGGGGTTTTTATTTAGTTTTGTTATTAATTATCCCTTTTGTTTTTTTTTTTTTTTTTTTTTGAAAGGAAATATTATTAAGCACAATGTAAGTTACAAATACAACCTAGGTGTGCCACCACAAAGTCCGGAGGCTCCACCCAAATAAGAGATTAAAGATAAGAAGTAGACGCATTTCTTGCAAAGACACGAAAGAACTACATTCGCTTGTCTATAAACAAATTGAACCTTATAAGATGGTTCTGATTCTAGAATAACTTTGGACGATCGGATAATGCTACCAACTTCATTCCATATCTCCTCATGTCTTAGTAAAATATCCACTACACCCTTGGCATCCACTTCAAATATAACATTAGACAACCCAAGAGCTTGTACCCATTTTAAGCCTTCAAACAGGCCCATACTCTCACCTTCCAAGACTGTTAGATCACCCATAAACCACAATGTCCGACACAATATTGCTCTTCCTGTATCATCGCAGCACCATACCAATGCCAATCTTATTAACTTCCTTAAAGAACGCGGCATCAATGTTACACTTCAGTTGCAAAACCTGTGGAGGGTGCCATATTTTACACGGCTGCACTATATTACCTGCATCATTGGAAGATCTGTTCCTAGCACCAACCCACATATCCAAAAATGAGACAGCATTACTAACAGTCAGTGATGTAGGAGTATGAGTATTCCTCCATAGCTTAGCATTTCTTTGCTTCCATATATTCCATAATAACATACCAATTCGAGTGATGTAGGAGTATGAGTATTCCTCCATAGCTTAGCATTTCTTTGCTTCCATATATTCCATAATAACATACCAATTCGAACAACCACTGAGGGAGTAGTTTCTTCAAACAGAGTGAAAAACCAAGAAGCAAAAGAATCAACATGCTCTGCTACACGGTTAACAACAGGCCATAATTTGCTAATTCTCCAACATTCAGTGGCAAATGAACAAGATAAGAAAACATGCCAATTATTTTCAATTTGTGCCTCGCAAAAACACAAACTTGAGTTAAGTGTATACCTTTGTGTGCAAGATTTTGTCTTGTAGGCAAGCAATCCCGACACGCTCTCCATAAAAAGAATTTAACTTTTGCCGAACCTTTAGTTTCCAGATTTTCCCCATGAACCAGCAACCCCCAGTTGTTCATCGATTATCGACCTTGCCAAGAGTTTATATCCCGATCGCACTGTATAAGAACCCGTCTTGGAGTAGTGCCAAACTAAATTATCTTGCTCCCCATTGAGTGTATTGGAATTTTCAGAATTTGAGTAATATCCCGCTCACAAAAGTACTCTTCAATGATGTTTAAGTCCCATTCACATGACCCCAAAATTAATAAATCATGCACTGTTAAATTCTCTAACCCATCAACCTGTGGAGATATGATGAAAAAATTATTATCATCCTTTAGCCATGGATCCCTCCAAACATTAACGGACTTACCATCCCCAATAATCCACCGGATTCCCAATTTAACTATTTGTCGCGAGCTCCAGATACTTCGCCAAGTAAAGCTTGGATTATTTCCAAGTTCAGAATTTATAAAATCACCCCGCTGGATAATATTTAGCTTTGTAGATCCGACTAATTAGAGCATCTGGGTTAGAATGAATTTTCCAACCAAGCTTCGCCAACATAGCCAAATTAAAGAAATGAAAATCTCGGAAACCAAGTCCTCCTACATCAGTCGACCCGCATAACTTGTTCCAACTAAGCCAATTAATTCCTTTTCCACCTTCTTTCTTAGTACCCCACCAGAAAGAGTTTATCATTCGTTGAAGCTCTTCCCCTAATGAAACAGGTAACAAAAAAACACTCATACAATAGGTAGGTAATGCTTGAGCAACTGCTTTTATAAGAACACTTTTACCCGCCTTTGAAAGAGGTTTATTCCGCCACTTTTGTAAATGAGCCCATAAAGTATTACGAATGTAAGCAAAAATCTCCTTTTTCCGTCGACCAATTAATGAAGGTAATCCCAAATATTTACCAACTTGAATATGCTGTTGTATTCCCAGGATATTCGAAATTTGAAGCTGCAACTGCTTCTCCACATTAGGACTGAAAATGACACTAGATTTCTGTAAATTAACAGCTTGTCCAGAATTTTCCTCGTATTGGTTGAGAATTTGTTTAATCCGTGCCGCCTCATCCGTAGTAGCTGAGAAAAAAAAGGTAACTATCATCAGCAAATAATAAATGAGAGATCGAAGGTGCACCTCGACAAACTTTTGCCCCATGAATAAGGCCTCTAGTTTCAGCTTGCCGTAACATTGATGTTAAACCTTCCGCACATAGAATAAACAAATATGGCGACAATGGATCCCCTTGACGCAGTCCCCGTTTAGGAACAATTGGTCCAACTATAGTCCCATTAATCAACACTGAATACGACACAGAAGTCACACATAGCATAATGATGGCAACCAATTTTGAATGAAAGCCCAATTTAATAAGTATCGTTTCCAAATAAGACCAATCCACCCTGTCGTAGGCTTTGCTAATATCGATCTTTAACGCCGTTAGCCCTTTTTTTCCTTTGGATTTCCTCTTCATGTAATGTAGTGTTTCAAAAGCCACCAACACATTATCAACAATAGATCTTCCTTTAATAAACGCTGACTGATTTTCAGAAATAATGCCCGGTAAAACAGATTTCATTCTATTTGCAATCACTTTGGAAATAATCCGATACAGGACATTACATAAGGATATTGGCCTGAGATCTTTCATGGAATGCGGCTGTTGGCATTTGGGTACCAACACAATATTCGTCTCCATCAAACCACAAGGGAAAGACGCATTCTCCAACCATAATACAGCTGCGCAATAAATTTCTTCACCAATGACATTCCAAAATCGTTGATAAAAAGCAGGATTAAATCCGTCCAGCCCAGGTGACTTATTAGGATGCATGGCGAAGACCGCATCTCTGAACTCCTTCCTTGAGAAAGGTGCAAGCATCATTTCATTTTGTGCATTTGTAACTCTTTGCTGAACAAAATCCAACTCCAGCTGCTGTACTTGCGTCCCAGAAGTAAATAAAGTTGTGAAATAATTCCTAGCAATATTTCCAATCGCATCATCATCCTCATACCAACGACCATGTTCATCCTGAAGCCTCAAAATATGGTTATTCTTTCTTCGAGCAGACGCAACTGTATGGAAAAATCGAGTATTAGAATCCCCATCTTTCAACCAAAAAATCTTAGCCCTTTGTTGCCAATGAAGCTCCTCTTTGCCCAAAAAATCAAGACATTTAGCCTTTGCAGCTTTGTACTTCTCAGCAGAAATTGGATCATCAAACCTTCTAAAATGCTCCATCTCCTTCTGAGCTTTGGTTATCTCTTTTTTAAAACACACAACTAGTCTTTTTCCCCATCCCGAAAGTCGCTCAGAGCAATATTTCAGTTTCTCCATAATATCAGCACCAGGATTTGTATTCCAACCTTCACATATAACTGCATTAATATCTGGCTCCATGAGCCATTTATTCTCAAACCGGAATGGTTTATGTACTTTGTATATAGGGGACCATTCGGCTGTAAAAGGATGGGTGTATGATCAGAAATAGGTGCACATAAATTCAATAACCGTACCTCAGAAAAAGTGTAAGCCAACTGGTAGATGTAAGTGCTCGATCCAATCGTTCTTCCACGTGATTCACTGTACCTCTTCTTGATTCCCATGTAAATTGATGGCCAATAAGTGGAATATCTGTTAGTTGGCAATCTGCAATTGTCTCTCGAAAACCCCGTAGTAACCAAATGGGATGCTCAATACGCCCTCTTTTATCAATCGGATTTAGAAGATCATTAAAATCACCAATACAACACCAAGGCAAGGTGTTGCGATTATGTAGCTGACGGAGTAAGTTCCAAGAGTCCTTCCGGCGACTTCTTTCCGGATACCCATAAAAACCAGTTAATCTCCATCTCGTATCATTTTCCTCCGTAACAGCCATATCAATATCCTTTTGTGTTTTTATTAATTATGTTTAAATGTATTATGGGTTTTAAACGGCCTATGTTTTATGTCTACTTAAGAAAAAAAAAAAAGTGCCCTTTTTTTCCTAGTAAATAAGCCACTTCGTTTATTTTATTTCATTTTCAACATTTACACACAAATTGACTAGTTTAATTTCTGATAATATCTTCGCTAGACATATTATAATATATATGATGTATATATATATATATATATATATATATATGTATACGGATGCAAAATTATATCAAACGACTTTAAAAAAACCCTGATACTTCAATGGTCATTATACCAAATATATGGATTTTTAAGTAAATTAATCAAATGTATGTATCATATATCAATTAATTAATAAATTTGTGTACATTATGTAATAAGATATAAATTGTAATCAATAACCAAACTACAACTATCATATATGATAGAACTAGAAAATAAATATTTATATATCAGATTGAATTCGAACATTATAATATTAAAATCTTGAATTTTATAAATGAATCCGAGAACTTGTTCCAAATGACATCTTGAAATCGCTTTCCAATGATAGGGTATTTCCGCTTGGTTTCATGTATCATGTATCAATGGTAGACGTAGCAATTACTATCTCGGCCGAGCCCATAGGCCAAAGTGGAAAAATTGGGGTCGAAATTTTGTCTGGATGTCATTTTGTGTAGTCCATTGGTAATATTTATACATGATTTCCATCGATCATTCGGGTTTGGGTAATTTGAGTCGGCCAAAATATGTCCGATATTTTTCGATCTCTAAACTTGAAGTCTAATCCAATTCTATATCTGAATTGAGTCAATTTTCAAATTCTAATTAAAGAATACGATTTTGTGTGTATCCATCCCTTACTTTAATCACTAGATTATGGCAAATCTCAAAATTGGAAGATAATTTTCACATCGCATCAAATTTGTGTGTTTAATTTGCTTATTAAATCAAATTTCACACGTTGTGCATTTGGCTATGTCAAGGCAAAGCCACAAAGATAAGTATGAACCTGTCAACTTTTCCCCACTAGTTTCTTCATTCAACGTGTCACAGTATGCGATTGAGACATTTGCTATATAAAAATGTAATTAATTACTATATCAAAATCTGAATGATTAAGTGGTTTAAAAAAGTTGCCATCATTTTGAAACGCGAAAGAGACTTGGAGATGTCCTTTTTGATTACTCTGGAGCTATACATTTGGCAATTATGATGTAAATGGATATTATTGTTTAATAAACAGATGATTGAGGCAGAAAATTCTAAATACGACATCATATACAAACGAATTAAAAGGGAATTTTCAAAAACTCTTTCCTAAGCCCTGTTATACTTCATTTAATTTTATGTTATGATCAATTTGAGACAAGTGTATAATTTGGATCATATTTATATTGTTGTGGATAATGTAGGGCTACTTTGAAATGTTCCATTAATACTCTTATCATACCATGTGGAGTGTACTGATGGCGTGCCCAACTTTTTTGATAATGATTTTCATATTTAATTTTGAAGTATTTTATATTTGTTGAAGTCATTTTCTGCTTTTGGATTTCACAATTGATAATCACGAAGAATAAAATACATATTTCTTAATGGCAAAAGTGAGAATTTTATTGCAAATTTGATTGCAATAATATAGTAAATAGGGTGAGAAACAAACTTTATTAATTACTCAATTTAGATTCATCGTAAAATACTTGTATTGAGCTAGATTTGATAGCATATATAACAAGTCAAGGTTGGACATATTAAGCTGTCAAGTCTGGCTCGTGCTCGACTCGAGTAAAATATGTGTGAAAATATCAAACTATTTGATTTCAATTAATATATTATTCCACTAAAGTTCGCTCATTCAATTAATAAACATTAATTTAAGCATAATTTTTAAAACTTGGTAAATAAGTTTCAACAATCACATGTTAGGCTCTATTCAATTTGTTTGCATCTATAGTAGTAAAATAGTCTTAAATCAGGCATCATTGAGACTAATTACGACAGTAATGCAGTAAAAATTGTGTTGTACGTGTTGCAATCAATAAAAGGATGGTAAATGATGATCAATATAGTATAATAATTAAGAATTCTAATTTTTACAGCAGTGCAAATATTAATTTTTAATTTTACCTTGTGAGTTTATAACTCGTGCAATTGCAAACCCATTTCTTGTATTTTCATTGACTAGAACAATTGTTGTCACATACATAGAGTCTAAGGCGTTGTTTGTTTATGTTTCCAACCATTTATTTCAATTCCAACTATTCATAAAAATGAAATCGTGTTTGTTTATAAATTTTCCAATGAAAATCATCACTTTCACATTTCATTTTTCACATAAAACTACATCTCAAACCTAAAATTCCAATTCTCAATCATATACACTATCATACATCACTCATTAATCACTATTCTTATATTTTCATCCAATTATACATATGGGACCCACAATTACCAACTCATCCACTTAAAATATTATTATTTATTTAATTATTTCTACTTAATGGGACCTACTACTCTACAATCTTACAAATATAATATTATATATCCAATTAAAATATTCAATCATTATCAACTTTTTAAATTATTATATACATAAAATAATACTTCAAAACTACTTAACCAAACACAATCTCATTTCCAAACCTATATAAAACTCATTTTCATTCACTCATTCAAACATATTTTCAATTTTACACTAAAACCAATAAATCCTCAAAATTCATTTTCCAACACTAGAAATAGAAATGGTCCATAGAAACCATACAAGGTCTAACAATGTTGAATTATGAAGGTCTACTAAGTATTTATATTTTTTTCTTGTAAAAAAAAGGTACAAAATAGATGGTAATAAATTAAGTCTGTAGGTCGGCACTGGCAGTGCAAGAAAGGATGTTGGCCCATGGTTTTGAATTTGTTTCAATGTTTCCACGTCGAAAGTACAATAATTAACCACTCAAGAATAATAGTACTTCTGAGATACTGCCCCTCCATTATAATATTACAATAATTTGTTTCTTATTTTTTTTTTTTTTTTTGCAATAGAAAAACATTTCATTCAACATTCAATGAAAGAAAGACATCACTAAACAAATGAGGAAAAGAAGAACGGTAAACAATCCGTCCAATGAAAAGTACCAGTAATTTTTCACGCCATTTAGCAAGACGATGTGCATAACATTGTTCTCCCAGGAATATGAAAACAACTATTATAAAGTCAAAAAGTCCAACAATGAAGAGATATTCTCAAAGATTACTCCATTTGGGTCATGAGGATCGAGAGCCACAATACCTTTAATAAGGTTTAGCGAATCGAACCGCTTTTTCGAGGAGCAAATTATTATCCTGGCAAATTATTTGTTTCTTATTTGATTACATACATAATTGATAATTCTAGATGAAAATTTCTACACATAAATCTGTCATTCACCATCACATTTTCCAAATAAAATGATTGCAATCTTAATGCTATCAGTTTTCTTAAAGGATGAACGGGAACCCCATCCCTGAGTGCCCTCACTATCATTGCCCTAAAACTTTGTGGAGGAGGTGAATTGAGAGATGTGCATCAATAAGTCATGTTCCTAAGCTGCCATAGACTGAGTCACCACACAAAAAATTATCCTCCACCCCATGGGGATTCGAACCTCCACGTTGCAGGTGCCAGTAACCAGACAACACGACACTCATATTATTTACCAGTTGAGCTATGTCTCGGGGTAATACTATCAGTTTTCTTGTTTCACAAGATAATAATGGGAGTATAGAAATTCCCTAAACAACAAGGCATATGAACAATAAAACTATTAAAGCACCCTTTAAAAGGCAAAAAAAATGATAAAAGCACAATTTTAATAACAAAAGTAAGTGAAGATGGAAATCACCTAAATTGTTTTCCTTGGCTTCGTTTGTTTTTCCCTGAGACTTCAGCCTCCTTCATGAGAGTGGTTAATGGTTTGGTTTAACTTCTTTTTTTTCTTTTAAGATCTGACCATTTTCGGCAACAAATTTAGTTATTTTAACAGTAGATCTAACCGATTTGGACAATTTGGTGGTTAATCTACTATAAAGGTGGTTTCACATGACCTGCCATAAAAGATTGATGCGAGATAAAGTTGGATTCAAACATAATGAAGAAAGGATGAAGAATTTGTCAAATTTGAAACTGCTAGTTATTTTATGAAATTTTAATTTTTTTACTTATAACAAAATTTCTCTTTGTACCTTTTGTCAACTCGTGTGTTTTTCTCTTTGGTATGTGTTTATCCTTTGTGAGTTGAATATTGGGAGTGCTTTGCAAACACTAAAAATAAGTATTTTCAGTTTTTTGTTTAAAAAAAAGCAATTTTTAGTATTTGCATATACCAATTTCTGCTTCTAATTCTGTTTCATTTAATCAGAATCTCAAACAGTGAAAGTGGTGCTTTAGATTCTGTTTTTGCTTTTAGTTTGAATTTTACAAATAAATAAGTACTTTTACTACTTTTTTCACCAAACATTCTCAACTTCTCATTTTCAACTTTTAATTCTATTTTCAAACACCACCAACTTCTGATTCTCAACTACTTCTACTTCTGATATAATAAATCACTTCTTCTAATAACATAAGTTTTTGCAAACACTCTCATTGTCTATCGTTAGAGAGAGAGAGAGAGAGAGAGAGAGAGAGAGAGAGAATGGGGATTTGAATTTGGACCATCTTCGTAGGCAGCCCACAGCCCACGGTGAAAAGTTTGTATTTTCTCAGTTGTGTTTGCATTGTCTTCTGGGCCTAATTTATGACGATTTAACATTATTAATATGTCAGTTTTTGAGCCAATATCTAAGTTGGGATAGACGGGGGGTGTTGGGCTATGCTTCTTTAAATTTTGGGGAAATTACACAAAATACCCTCCATTTGGCACAAATCTCGATTTTACTAATATATCACATTTCTACCTTTTTGTTACTTTTTGTACTCTCTTTTTTTAATTTTTTCCCTCATTTACGTTGTAGCTCTTTCTTGTCTAATCTGTCACTTCCTCTCTCTCTTTCCTCCTTTCTTGTCCAATCTGTCACTTCCTCTCTCTCTTTCCTCTCGACGTTTGAGTTTTTCTTTGCATGTTCGCCACTGATGGTTTGTTTTCTCTTTGATTCCTGTAACTTCTTGTTCAAAATCTGAAGCTCTAGTTTCTTCATCTTCTAAAAACGAAAGATGAAATTTGTCGATGTTGATGAAAAATAAGTTTTAAGGGAAAATCATCCAAAAAGAAAGCTATTGGATTTAGAGGTATTGATGTTGCTGATGTATGGTGTTTTTTCCTTTATATTACTGGAATTATTTTATTATTAATTGTTTCTATGGATTTTTTTTTTGTTTCTGTATTGTTTCTGTTGTGTTTCAGTGTTGTTTCTGTTGTGTTTATATGATGTTGATCTGTTGTTTTTATTATTTTTCAAATTTTTCATATAAGATGTATTGTTTATTTTTTGTTTCGTTGTTGTTTCTTTATTGTTTCTTTGTTGTTCTATTTGA